>CABFPE010000214.1:1132106-1143082 GCA_900660155.1 Hofstenia miamia | reverse complement strand
ATATATATATATATATATATATATATAGTAAATATACAATATACAGATTGAAACCGAAACCAGCTGAACTAATAACGTAGCTGATCTTGAATACTTGGCCTGTTTCAAATATGTCCAGATTCAATTAATTAAATATGAAGCGGCGAGGCATTCCAAATGCAGACTCTACATGAACACAAGGCAAGGTCAGAGAATGTCAAATTAGTTTTTAAGTGCTTATAGAACAGGACCTTAGTCGCAATTTCTGCAGGAAAGGTGATTTGCAATGCGGGTGTGAGGGAGTAATTCTTTTGTATTTGGTGTCAGTCCCTTAAAATACTCTGGTTACATGCATGGCCTACGAGATCTTTTACGTAGGCCACGTTACATGTGATCTCATGTATAAATTCCATCGCTAATTTTGACCAAAATCATGAGTAATTATCTAAAAACCTTGTTCCTCTTCCTTCGTTTATTTTCAAATTTCCATGTTATCACAGTCTCAATGAAATCTTTTGTAGCAGAAATTCTAATAGATCATAGAAATGAAAGTTCTCGTAGTTAACCATATTTATTAAAATTACCTGCGAAATTTTCATTTTTATATTTGCGCACTCATAAATTCTAAAAGCACGGTGAGAGCTGGACTCCACAAGCTCACTATTTTCATACATAAATAGAGAAAACAGGGATAAAAAGATCACGATTCAATAAAAAAATGGAAAATTTCATACATTTTTGCAACTACATTAATTATTAAAAACATGATTAATTCACGATTAATATCATCATGAAATGCACGCCATTCCTTAAATTGGCAATATTCCTTTACAATGAGTTTACTTAAACATAAGCAGTTTTATCCAATATAAACAGTTCTTTTATATAACATTGCAATGTTAAGCGCACGTAGCTCGCGAACTATAATAATGGTATTTAACATCTGAAAGCACCTCAAAATAGAAAACTGCCTCATGTTTGATTGTGACCTTTAATTCTGTCCGACGAATTCTACTTTTGTGAACGTTGGACCAAACAAATTTGGATTGTATATTTACAGAAAGCCAAATAGTTGAGGGTACAAAATTTTAAGCTCTGAATATTCGTGTTTTTACTGATATCTGATTTTTAATTAAAAATTAATATTTTCACTCATATGAATATTTTTCATAACAGAGGGCACATTTATCCATAGATTATTCAATATCAAAGGATCTCCAAATTTCTAGGAAGTCTATACTAATAGATACAATATATGTAGTATAGGTAGAAATGGTTGTTTATTATAAATTTTTACACTAATCCCAATTCGGTCTATTCTTGCCATCATTTCCGATTTGCTATCCTAAGTCTGGGCATGTTAGAAACCTCAAGTAAAATCTATACACTGAAAATGAAAAAACTTAAAATTTAAATGTTAAACACTTTGCTTATAAATTATAATGCATTATTTGTATATGGATTAGGTGGCGTGCACTGTTGCGCAATAGTAAGATATCATATTTTGAAATTTCGACCTATTTCTTGGCACACTATTTCCATTGCCTGCCCGACCCTATCTTTGTCCACATCTGACTTAGGTGAAGGTAAATTGAGGATTTGCATTTTGCTTTAAAAATATTATGCTTTGTATTCAAATTTTTGAAAGATGTAAGAAACATATCATAAGTAAGCGAAGCATTAATATGCAATCATGCAGCTAAGTAACCTCGCAAGCAAAATTTATAAGAACTGATCGAATCAGATCATGTATTTTACAAATTTATCGGGTGTCATCGGGTGACCAAGTCTAATCTCATTCTACTCACATCGATCACGTGTCAGATTTTGTGACCGGTTTGCAACACTGGTATATCCACTGTGTAACAAATTTTGTTTAATAAATTTGTTGATTACCAATGCCTACGATATGGAAGATCATGAAGTCATACTCATTTCGGAATAAGTTTGCAAACAATTCATCTTTGACTTATTGTGTAGTTTACACTACTTTTCAAAATGTAAATGTCTATTAATTTAGGCTAAATTTCCGGAGTACTAAAGATATCGTCTTTACCCTGTGTCAGACTTGTCAACGAGCCGTAATAAAAATATTGTGTTATCAGAATTTTTTCAATTGCTCTTCCTATTATTTAATAAACATTTCTAAAATAAGATTATAAGTAAGGAATATTGAACGAAAAACAAAGAAAAATCTGCATAATCAAATTAACAAACAGTACTATAAATTTGGTTTGCTTAAAAACGGCTCGTTTTGGGCTCGTTGTATATCCAATACTCTGCTCAAGCTCGGCTCGGCTCGGCTCGTTAGAAGCTCGTATCGTTGACAAGTCTGCTCTGTATACAACTTTATTTCAGATTATTGGTTTCAAATTTTGTTTAAGTTTGTAAATATAGACTTTTTATGTTTTTCATGAAAATAATTTAATATCAGTGACTTTTATTTTTATTTGCAAATCTATTAAATAATTAAATTCTCTATGGCATTCAAATACTCCGAACAGTTGTGGACCGTTAAAGAGTCAAACGAATTTCACGGGGGCAACATTTCAATTTTACGTTAAAACAGATAAAAATTTACATGAATCTATTCTATTTTATTTGAAATGATGTTCTCACTTGTAAGTAATACAAATTGCTAATAAAAAATTAATGAATTCACCGTTTATCTATTTATTTGTCATATTTGAAAAATTTAGTTAAAATAAGTGTCTATAAATATATCTGCCAAATATTTTGATCTGAGCTAGCACTCAGTTTTTATAATAAAACATATTTTCTCTGGTTTTTATTAATGGCGTTAGTTTTGTGAAAAGCGATTAAAAAACTTTTAAGAAGTTTAATTTCAAATTCCTTTCAATTGCAAATATCATTAGCTAGTCAGACGACTAGATAATTGAAGTTGTTTTAAGTCAACTTATCTTATCAGCTGCTGCAAATGTTGAATCACTTTACGACTTCTACAAAGAGAGAAATCGCAAACACTGCTTTGTTTGCGTCATAAAATGCGCTTGAAATATTTAAAGCATGAAATTTTCAATTCTAAGTTGAAGCTCATTCCATTAAAATTTATAGAAATATATAACTTAATGATGCTTGTGGAGAATCTTTTACAAACGAAGGATTGCGTCACGCGATTGTATTCAATTGAGGACTTAAAACTATTGTAATTTTATGAAAGAATTGAATATACTTCTAGCAATCATGCTGCAAGCGAAACATATATTATGTCAAATTCATTTAAAAATGTTACCCTAAATATAGGGAAGCGTACATTTACATATTTGCATAAACACCAATGTCTTCAGTAACACGTTTTATGTGTTTAGGTACCATAATAATGACTAAAATTTGTTTACCTAATTAAATAATAGGCTTAATAACTTTATAGGTAAATGATGCATTATTACATACCTACTTACGACATATTATGTTTCTTGCAGATAGACCTCCGAAACCCACTGAGGTGTGTCGTACGCAAAGTCAAAAAATGTCCAGGCTGTCAAAGCTTACCCATATATTGCCTCCTGGGGTTTGATTAGCGGCAAATTTTCGAACTATGACCCTAGTAGTCATAAATATTGAGGATAACTTATCTAGATGCAGTGATGTACATATAAAAATCTTTTAACAGAATTGTCAAAACATTACCTGTTGAATAATTTTTAACAGGTTTTGTTTTAACAGATGGGTTTTTTAACAGATTGTAGCAGAATTGTCCGGTATATTATACTATATTCCTACTAGCTTGTATTGGTTCGGCCCACCCGGTACCAGGCTTCAAAATATTTTAGTAAGTTTGATTATCAAATTTCCATGTATAGAATATCAATCTACAACCCAATAGCAATTTATCAAAGTCATGAAATTAAAAATGTAAATTATAAAATGTTATAATTAAATGAAATTCTACTGTTGCTATTTCTATTTGCAAGATTACATGTATGTATTGTCTAGGTCTCATTATTGAAGTGCTTTCTACATCAAAAATATATAATAGTATTAAGAATAGAGCCCCTTCATAATTCAAATAAAATATTTATCCAAGAAATATAGGGCTAGCTAACTCTAGTTTACGGCATTTCCATATTATATGAATGTATTTTATTGGTAACCTATAAATGATCTTAATTTGATGAAAAATAAAATGAACGCTTTGATTTGTGGAACAATTGAGTTATAAAATTCTTTCAGCAATAAAGGGAAATTGAACGAGAACAAAAGTTGTCTGACTTCAAATAGTTCTCACAAAATTCAATTCTCAGGACACTGATTTCTTTCATTTCTTTCATTTGTGAGTAAACACTTTTATTCCGTTAATTATATTTCTTAAAATCGTTGATATTATTTATTTATCTTTTGCTAGGCACAATAAAATATTTAGCGTTGCACAATTTTTTTTGCACATATTTAGGAAATAGTTTGAACGATTATTGGTCAAATTGAGGTTTATATCCAATAAATAAATATATATACTTAAAAATTAAAATGTATTGGCTAAAATATTTAATAATTGTTAATAAATTATTATAGGGTTGTTGTTTTTGCAGATGTATTTATAAATTTGTTTTTCATTACAAATTTCAAATATCACATTCAAAAATTCATTTTATGATAAATTGCTTACGATATAATGTAAAGTATGTGATTTAAAAAAAGGAAATAAAAAAGTTTTTTGATCAATTTGTTTGGACTTACTTTGTAACTTCCCTGCTAAAATTTACTCCGTTAACTAATCCGAAATATCCACTGAAAACATTTTAGCGATACCAACAAGCAAAAATTATGGACAATGGACACAACAATTTGTACAAATTTTCTGTTGACTATTTTGTACATTAAAAATTGATTGTTTTTATATAATTAGTAGACTACTGTCAATGTGGTGGCCAATGATATACATAGCGTGGTAGAACCATCAATATTATCTAAGTAACAACTTCTTTGAAATGCTCAATTTAATTGAAATACTTTTGCTTTGAGATTAAGAATTAAATGTGCTTACAGCATACCTTGAACTTCTATAGTCACAGCATAAAATTATAAAGCTTTAATTTCCCATGACGCTTGAATATTTACGTGGGCTCATTGTCTACTTTATGTTTACTATTCTAGTTTATTTTACTATATTGTGTGCATAGGTTAAAAACTTCTCTTAAAACTTCGACCTCATTTCATTAATAGGTTGAAAAGATAAATGGTTTGAACATAGATAAAGCAGGTTTCCAATTACTCCGAAAATATTTTTGCTTACATAAACGACAAAGTTTGTGAATTGTTTAACTGTTACCTAACCTCCAACATTTATTGTAGCTTCAGTTACTTGAAGGGGCTGAACTAAAGGAGTGAAATTGAATGTTAGTCATTTCCTTCATACATAATTCAAGAGAGATTGCTTAACATTCTATGTCAATGATTTATGATAAAGACTCGAGTGAATCGATATTTGCATGACATACATCCTAGGGATGTGAGTACTCCAACCCTAACTCTAACCCTAGCCCTAACCCTGAACCTCACCCTTGTCGTGATCGGAAAAGTCATCTTGACATTTAGTTAGAGTACTCGAATTCAACTCGATATTTTCTTGAATGATATCTATTTCCTCCAATGTTTACCTGGAATGTCAAAGAATCGAATGACGATGCTTTAATTACCCCAAATTGTAAGCCATCAAGCTTATTTCTCTAATTGAATTGAACATGTATTTTGTCATATATTTATGTAGGGTTGTACAATATGTATCACTGTTATATATAGCTTACCTTACCAAGAACATTAAGTCTGCATATAATAGTAAATTGACTCGAATTCGCGAATTAATGGTCCAATTCCATCTAACTCTTCTATTCGAAGCTAAAAAAGGTTATCTAGCAGGAACCTAATGAACCTATATTAGGTCGGGCCATTGCAAATTCAAAATTTGTAAGTAATAAATAAAATAGCACAATTTGAAACCTTGTGATTGTTTTTCATGTAAATTTCTACAACTGGTCCAATTTTTATTCGATTCGTTCGATTCTATTTTTGCGAATCACACAGCCTTATCTATAATGATAAAAACCATGACTTTGTTTTAGTCTAAGGATTATTTGACCATTAATTTTTGCCTTGGAATTTTCAACAACATGTAGAATATTTTGCCGTTAGTTCTCAACTTTTGACTCATCTTAAGCCATAAATTTCTTCTGTGTTTCAATAAATGTAAGGTTCAACTCAAATTCAGTATGCCAGGTCTAATGAAAATGCATTATAAATGCTGCAATTTTTTTCAATTTGAACTACTTAACGTTCAAAGGCTTAGTGCCTATTCTTAAAACTTGATTGATTATTTTGGTAAATAAAATTGAAGAACCTTAAAAATATTTGTGAATTTTTTTCAATTTGAACTACTTAACGTTCAAAGGCTTAGTGCCTATTCTTAAAACTTGATTGATTATTTTGGTAAATAAAATTGCAGAACCTTAAAAATATTTGTGAATTTTTTTCAATTTGAACTACTTAACGTTCAAAGGCTTAGTGCCTATTCTTAAAACTTGATTGATTATTTTGGTAAATAAAATTGCAGAACCTTAAAAATATTTGTGAATTTTTTTCAATTTGAACTACTTAACGTTCAAAGGCTTAGTGCCTATTCTTAAAACTTGATTGATTATTTTGGTAAATAAAATTGCAGAACCTTAAAAATATTTGTGAATTTTTTTCAATTTGAACTACTTAACGTTCAAAGGCTTAGTGCCTATTCTTAAAACTTGATTGATTATTTTGGTAAATAAAATTGCAGAACCTTAAAAATATTTGTGAATTTTTTTCAATTTGAACTACTTAACGTTCAAAGGCTTAGTGCCTATTCTTAAAACTTGATTGATTATTTTGGTAAATAAAATTGCAGAACCTTAAAAATATTTGTGAATTTTTTTCAATTTGAACTACTTAACGTTCAAAGGCTTAGTGCCTATTCTTAAAACTTGATTGATTATTTTGGTAAATAAAATTGCAGAACCTTAAAAATATTTGTGAATTTTTTTCAATTTGAACTACTTAACGTTCAAAGGCTTAGTGCCTATTCTTAAAACTTGATTGATTATTTTGGTAAATAAAATTGCAGAACCTTAAAAATATTTGTGAATTTTTTTCAATTTGAACTACTTAACGTTCAAAGGCTTAGTGCCTATTCTTAAAACTTGATTGATTATTTTGGTAAATAAAATTGCAGAACCTTAAAAATATTTGTGAATTTTTTTCAATTTGAACTACTTAACGTTCAAAGGCTTAGTGCCTATTCTTAAAACTTGATTGATTATTTTGGTAAATAAAATTGCAGAACCTTAAAAATATTTGTGAATTTTTTTCAATTTGAACTACTTAACGTTCAAAGGCTTAGTGCCTATTCTTAAAACTTGATTGATTATTTTGGTAAATAAAATTGCAGAACCTTAAAAATATTTGTGAATTTTTTTCAATTTGAACTACTTAACGTTCAAAGGCTTAGTGCCTATTCTTAAAACTTGATTGATTATTTTGGTAAATAAAATTGCAGAACCTTAAAAATATTTGTGAATTTTTTTCAATTTGAACTACTTAACGTTCAAAGGCTTAGTGCCTATTCTTAAAACTTGATTGATTATTTTGGTAAATAAAATTGCAGAACCTTAAAAATATTTGTGAATTTTTTTCAATTTGAACTACTTAACGTTCAAAGGCTTAGTGCCTATTCTTAAAACTTGATTGATTATTTTGGTAAATAAAATTGCAGAACCTTAAAAATATTTGTGAATTTTTTTCAATTTGAACTACTTAACGTTCAAAGGCTTAGTGCCTATTCTTAAAACTTGATTGATTATTTTGGTAAATAAAATTGCAGAACCTTAAAAATATTTGTGAATTTTTTTCAATTTGAACTACTTAACGTTCAAAGGCTTAGTGCCTATTCTTAAAACTTGATTGATTATTTTGGTAAATAAAATTGCAGAACCTTAAAAATATTTGTGAATTTTTTTCAATTTGAACTACTTAACGTTCAAAGGCTTAGTGCCTATTCTTAAAACTTGATTGATTATTTTGGTAAATAAAATTGCAGAACCTTAAAAATATTTGTGAATTTTTTTCAATTTGAACTACTTAACGTTCAAAGGCTTAGTGCCTATTCTTAAAACTTGATTGATTATTTTGGTAAATAAAATTGCAGAACCTTAAAAATATTTGTGAATTTTTTTCAATTTGAACTACTTAACGTTCAAAGGCTTAGTGCCTATTCTTAAAACTTGATTGATTATTTTGGTAAATAAAATTGCAGAACCTTAAAAATATTTGTGAATTTTTTTCAATTTGAACTACTTAACGTTCAAAGGCTTAGTGCCTATTCTTAAAACTTGATTGATTATTTTGGTAAATAAAATTGCAGAACCTTAAAAATATTTGTGAATTTTTTTCAATTTGAACTACTTAACGTTCAAAGGCTTAGTGCCTATTCTTAAAACTTGATTGATTATTTTGGTAAATAAAATTGCAGAACCTTAAAAATATTTGTGAATTTTTTTCAATTTGAACTACTTAACGTTCAAAGGCTTAGTGCCTATTCTTAAAACTTGATTGATTATTTTGGTAAATAAAATTGCAGAACCTTAAAAATATTTGTGAATTTTTTTCAATTTGAACTACTTAACGTTCAAAGGCTTAGTGCCTATTCTTAAAACTTGATTGATTATTTTGGTAAATAAAATTGCAGAACCTTAAAAATATTTGTGAATTTTTTTCAATTTGAACTACTTAACGTTCAAAGGCTTAGTGCCTATTCTTAAAACTTGATTGATTATTTTGGTAAATAAAATTGCAGAACCTTAAAAATATTTGTGAATTTTTTTCAATTTGAACTACTTAACGTTCAAAGGCTTAGTGCCTATTCTTAAAACTTGATTGATTATTTTGGTAAATAAAATTGCAGAACCTTAAAAATATTTGTGAATTTTTTTCAATTTGAACTACTTAACGTTCAAAGGCTTAGTGCCTATTCTTAAAACTTGATTGATTATTTTGGTAAATAAAATTGCAGAACCTTAAAAATATTTGTGAATTTTTTTCAATTTGAACTACTTAACGTTCAAAGGCTTAGTGCCTATTCTTAAAACTTGATTGATTATTTTGGTAAATAAAATTGCAGAACCTTAAAAATATTTGTGAATTTTTTTCAATTTGAACTACTTAACGTTCAAAGGCTTAGTGCCTATTCTTAAAACTTGATTGATTATTTTGGTAAATAAAATTGCAGAACCTTAAAAATATTTGTGAATTTTTTTCAATTTGAACTACTTAACGTTCAAAGGCTTAGTGCCTATTCTTAAAACTTGATTGATTATTTTGGTAAATAAAATTGCAGAACCTTAAAAATATTTGTGAATTTTTTTCAATTTGAACTACTTAACGTTCAAAGGCTTAGTGCCTATTCTTAAAACTTGATTGATTATTTTGGTAAATAAAATTGCAGAACCTTAAAAATATTTGTGAATTTTTTTCAATTTGAACTACTTAACGTTCAAAGGCTTAGTGCCTATTCTTAAAACTTGATTGATTATTTTGGTAAATAAAATTGCAGAACCTTAAAAATATTTGTGAATTTTTTTCAATTTGAACTACTTAACGTTCAAAGGCTTAGTGCCTATTCTTAAAACTTGATTGATTATTTTGGTAAATAAAATTGCAGAACCTTAAAAATATTTGTGAATTTTTTTCAATTTGAACTACTTAACGTTCAAAGGCTTAGTGCCTATTCTTAAAACTTGATTGATTATTTTGGTAAATAAAATTGCAGAACCTTAAAAATATTTGTGAATTTTTTTCAATTTGAACTACTTAACGTTCAAAGGCTTAGTGCCTATTCTTAAAACTTGATTGATTATTTTGGTAAATAAAATTGCAGAACCTTAAAAATATTTGTGAATTTTTTTCAATTTGAACTACTTAACGTTCAAAGGCTTAGTGCCTATTCTTAAAACTTGATTGATTATTTTGGTAAATAAAATTGCAGAACCTTAAAAATATTTGTGAATTTTTTTCAATTTGAACTACTTAACGTTCAAAGGCTTAGTGCCTATTCTTAAAACTTGATTGATTATTTTGGTAAATAAAATTGAAGAACCTTAAAAATATTTGTGAATTTTNCTAGAAGTTTCATAAGTGATAATTGAATAAATATAGAAACACCTAGAAGCAAAAACTTGATTAGAAATCTAAGTTTACTCTAAAAAATAAATTTTATTTAAAAATATTGATTAAATTTTAACCTTACAAAAATGTTTCAATTTTTATAACTTGTGGAGAAGAAATAAAACTCAATTGTAATAATGAATTGAATGTAAACCACATGATTATTATCTATTGATTATTTGTAAATTTTTTATAAGTGTAGTTTTTAATATTAACTGTATCAGCAACAATTAATTGACCATTGCTGCAAGAAGACCAGAAAGTAATGGTAATGAGTGCGCTGAAAACTCTGCAATATAAAAATGTGTATGGCCATGCAAGTTCTTCTATTGCTGCAGCTACTACAATTCTAAAGAAAGTGTTTGTCAAATTCTTAAAGCATGTGGTATGCGGACATACAAAATTGCCTTGCATCAAACTATCACTGAATCAGACTATCATCATCGTCTCGAATTTGCACAATGGATTTTAGCCAATGCTAATTTGCTCAATAATGTGCTTTGGTCAGATGAAGCCTATTTTTATATGGATGGAATGGTCAACCGTCATAATTGTACCATATGGGCGTTTGAGAACCCTCGGCAAGTAATAACAGAAGGCTTGCACCCTGAAAAAGTATGTGTGTTGATGGCATTCTGTGAAAATTATGTGCTAAGGCCATTTTTCTTTTCGGGTACAGTAAATCAGGATAATTACACCAGTATGCTCCGTGACCATGTGTTTCCACAACTAAGAGAGAAACGAAAAATGAAGTCTGTTATTTTCCAGCATGACGGTGCGCCACAACACTGCTC
>CABFPE010000214.1:1078842-1092656 GCA_900660155.1 Hofstenia miamia | reverse complement strand
ACTGTATATTTTACTAAGCAGTAAAATCTCCAAGATTCTGTGAGGGTGGTTTATCATCAAGGAGAAATCTTTTCAAACTGTCACTGCGTTTCCAAAAAGCGGGATCAGTGTCAATTGCAATGTTTGACTGAATTATTGCTCTTAAGTTTTCAGAGGAAGATTCACAAGTAGAAGGTGCCAAAGCTTGATTATCAGTAATTGTATGAATTGTTTCTGATTCAGCAGCTTCAGTAGTAGCTGAAATGGTAAAAAAATTATCTACCCGAGTTGTTTTTTGTAGAACATCATCCAGCCGTTGTTGCTTTATACGACTAGCTTTACGTTTCTGGGATCCAGATGCATTCTTAGATGCCATCAAAAATACTAAAAATACAATATTCAAATTAATAACTTTACAATTCTATTTAATTAGTTACAAATTCTAATTAATTACAAATCTAACTTAAGTGGTAATTGTCCAATATCTAGGTTACATGCAAAAAACCAGAAGATTTTATCGGTTCGTTTAGATTTTCGTTGAAATAAATAAATATATAAATAAATATACTACAGCTTTCTGCAGTACCTACTTCTAACGAAGTAGGAATTATATTTTTAATCTAAATTTGAGCAATTCTCAATCTCCAATACTCAATGCACTCTAGATATTTATGCTAATTTCCCCTTAATTATCCATACAAAAGCTGTTGCTACTTTGACTGTAATAACAATTTATTTAGCATTTGCATTATGTTTCTTAATTTACTTTTTGGAGGCCCCCTGAAAGAGGAGGCCCTGGGCATGTGCCCACTGTGCCCCAGGGTTAACAGGGCCCTGCCTGTAGGTCTGGTCGTGTTACTGGGCCAAGTACTGACCCTGCAGAACTGGGAGCGCAACAAAAAATTAAAGTGCTGGGCCACAATCAAGGTGATTGTCCTGAAAATCTCTAGCCCATATAGAATATGAATTTGCAGTAACTGCCCATTTTGACTTTTTCTTGTAGTTTTTGTTTCTGTATGCTTTCCCTTTTAACATTCAAAATCAACAATAAATTTACAAGATTAATGTTTAGGAAAAAATGTGTACCTTGGACTAATAAAAAATAGGTTTTGTTATCTCTATTTATCTCATATTAGCCACTTTTAAATTAATAACTAATATTTCATTACTAAGGGGATTCAAATAATGTGGAGTGAATAAATGGCATTTCAAAAAATTTATATCAAGTTTTGTTATTTAAATTTTTTTTACTAATTTCATTACAAAAAATATAATAAGCTATAACATTTTAATTAATTCAAAAAAATTAGAAAACACAAAAATACTCATAATTTATTCATTGGATTTCTTAATGTCTTAACTATTATTGAAGAAATTGTAAAAGCACTGGCCTTACTTTAATAGGGCTCCTAGGTACATTAATAGAAAACGAAAATAGCACTCAGATTAAAATTTTGGCAAAGCCCAAAGGTTCAAGAATTATATTGAAAAACATGTTGACTCGGGAATAATTTATTATTGAAATTTATTTAAAAATATTTGTGTTACTAATTTTTGACAGACCTGACTAGTGCCCCTAAAGTACCTCTTGCCCCCCTGATGCAAAATCCTGGCTCCGCCAATGAGAGTATTTAAGAGAGATTTCAGTTTTGTGCTTAGAATTTGATAAATCATTTTCACATATACCACTATAATTTTTCAAAAAATTAAAAAGATTTAAAAAATCCGATTCGTATTGAATGTATGGTGTATTTTTCATGAAATTAGAGAGAACTGGTTTCTATTCAAAATCACAGAACAAAACATTGAATTTTAAATCTAAGCTGCATTTCATTTGAAGATTACTTTTCTCATTCACAGGAACTAAAAAAACAATTGTCTCTAAATGTCGAATAAAACATACAGAAGAATCAACATTTGAAATAAGCTTTAAGAAATTTTCAAATGTGTGAACTTCTTGCTCAAAAAATAAATCAATATTTTCTTGAAGATGCAAGTTTTCAGCATTAAGTCTAAACTGACTAGTTGGATACAGAACTACCGAATCGTTTAGTAGGGGTTTTAGAATAGTAAATAGGCAAATTTGGAAATTGAATAGGAATAGCACCCTGTTTTAAACGCTGTTTCTTTAAAAAATTACCACTCCGACATCTTTTTTCACGAGAAATAATTGTGAAGTGGGTATCAACAAAATGTAAAGAGCAATCGTAGTAGATATTGAAGGCTCAAAATCTTTTCGATGTAAATTAACAATCCATTGTCTCCATGTTTCTTCGTCTGAAGGAAACCTATGGAACATTATTATATCAGCAGTCAAAACGTGATTATCATAGCCGTTTCTACAGCAAGGAGAACACCAACTGTCCAGCATATTACACGTGCAAACTACAAAACCTGGTTTAATTATATATATCCCACTAAATACAAATTTAAAACTTCCACATGTCCGAGTTCTAGAATTCTTATGGTTTTGAAATCTCAATAAAAATAACCCAGTTTAAAAATAAAATAAACGATTTTTTGAAAAACTATTATAAAAAAATTCTCTTAACTTACAGTATAGATAGCAAGTGCAGACACTAAGTCAATAATTTCCATTTTGAAAACATTTTTGAGATAAAAATTTAAAAATTGCTTAAAGTAAATACATATATTGCAAATAAGTATTTCATCTTTTGGATCACAACATATACAGAGTGTAACAAAAGTAAGCAGACGCTTGCAAAATGAAAGCAAAAACTGTAGTTACGTAGCTAAACATCAATGGATGGAAATTTAACTGTGATGATTCGCCTTGCTGCAACAGCGATTTTATATGTTTAATCGATTTGGGGTTCAGATTTTTCATTCAAATTTTTGAAATCGTCATTCCTATTGATCGTTACTCAAGGATGATGATCAGAGACTGACTTGAGTGATAAAGGCTTACTTGCTAAAGATAAAAGTTTATGGTAGAAACCCACACACTATGGACGATCTGAAGAATGCTATTACCGATGAAATTCGTGCCATAGCATTAGATTTGGTGAACAAGGCGTGCCGGTCTGTTCGTGACTGGATTTGCAAATGTATTGAACATGATGGTCATCATTTTGAACATTCTCTATTAACACTTTCTTCTTTTATGATTAATCTTTTTGGACATTATAACCTCAGTAAGTTGTTTTAGATTCGCTACACTGTATATTTTACTATGAATGATTCGTTTTTTTATTCCTACTCTTATGAATAAAGTTAGATTTCTCGTAAAATGAAGCGTCTGGTTACTTTTGTTACTCCCTGTATGTTTCAAAACTTGGTGCTAAGCGCAGTTAAAAATGTAATGTAGTAATGTCGTTTTTAATTGGATAAATCGAAATCTGCAAAAACTTATTTACTGTCATGAATAGATTATAATTGTGTGTTATTATGAATTTCATTAAATTGCTTTGTGGTAATTGTGAAGAAAATAATGAATAATATATTTATATACAAGTATATTTATTTACAATCATTTGATTATTAGATTAAATTCAGTTGCCTGAGTACAGTTTCAAATTGGTTGAACCAATTACTGTTTGGAATGTGGAATAACACATCTTCTAATCCACTTACACTGTTTTCTCTCAAATGCCGCAAGTGTTTTTGAAACATACCAATGCCTGTTAGCTTGCTAACAATGTCAGAAATATTAGCATTTTTTATTCTATGTTTAATCATAGAGAACTTCATTCTACAATTCATTAAAGCCTCTTCATTTTCGTAGAAGACTTGGCTTTGCCCAGAATTATTTATTGCTTTTCTGTACTCATCTCCTGTTGTAAGTGTGCCAGCTGCCCAAGAAAGTGAATGAGTTCATGTACAGCATGCATTTTGGTTACACTTCCAGCATACTGTAGCATTTAGGCTCTCAGCTAAATTATCGTAATTAATGAAACCAAAGGCAACGTTTTCAATTCCACTTAATCTAAAATTTCCTGTTTCCAAAAGCAAGTAAGGATTGCAATATTTGTAATAAGAGGTTTGATGCATGGTTTTTGATGGGACAGTATTAAAATATTTTATAAAATACAATAGAAATGTAAATTTTCAGGAATTGAATATCAAGAAACTATTGTATAAATGTATTTATTATGAAATAAATATTTTTAAATTTAGTGACTAACACATATAACTCATTTGAAAATTCATTTGTAATTAAATTTTATTCGTAATAGCAATTATAAATAATTTATAATTATGTATTTCTTATCCAAAAGCTTCAATTTTTGATCTTATGAACAAAAATATTTTATTTCATGTGGGACAAATGCAGAAATGTATCACTGTTGTCTTTCTATTAATGAGTAACTTTGTCTACATAATATATATATATATATATATAAGAGTAGGAAAAAATAAGCTTATG
This sequence comes from Hofstenia miamia, assembly GCA_900660155.1. NCBI lineage: Eukaryota > Metazoa > Xenacoelomorpha > Acoela > Hofsteniidae > Hofstenia > Hofstenia miamia. The sequence goes on along the minus strand of CABFPE010000214.1, from coordinate 1,088,290 downwards.
TAATTTTCCATTTAGTTGATGTAATTAGATCTAAAGACAAAAATAACAAGCTAAATATATGCGATGTCCTAAAAGAAATTACCCAAACATAATTTAAATATTTCTCTTAGTGAAATTTATAATTCATATTTATAAATTGGTAGCTTGATATTTGATAATTATTAAAAATATTTTCAAAATCTGACAGAATTGAGTTTAAAGTGAGTTTTGTAATGAGTTCTATGTATTAATCATTGTTGTGTAAAACTACATTCATTTCACATTAACTTATTTAAATGCTGTCGTACATCTGCTTTTTATTGTTGAATACCTTGATACTGACGTAAAAAAATTCATCCTACCCATTGTTGCAAATATTGCAATCCTGTGTTAACTTAGTACACACATTAGGGGCACAGTTTTGATGATGAAATAAAACTAACGGGTTATGAATATTTTAATAGAATGCTGAATGACTTTATATACTGACTATGCACACTGCATTCATGTTTTTTCATGATAACATTCATTTCATCGGAGTGTTGGAGGACTGGTGCTGAGTACGAAGCAGCCATGCGGGAGTTTGGATCAAGATAACCGTTTTAACGAAAAAGATTATGACTTGTTTGAATGCAGGAGTACCTTTTTTGTGGAATTACACATAAACTAGTAAATATTATATTTCTACCATTGTTAGAAAGTTAGCAGGGTAAAATTATTTGTATTTGCAAAAATTAGAAATTTAGAAGAATTGGAATGTTTGCTGATTCACATTTTTAAACATTAAAAGAATATTACCTTATAATACCATTGTTTGTGACAAAAGAAGTATATACATAACTGCAATAAGATCAATCCTTATCTATGGATCTGTTGTTTGGTTTCCCAGCAGATGCGATATTGTTAGAATTGAAAATTTTCAAAAACGCTGTTCGAAATGGATTTTGAATATTACGGACTACAAGAAGAGATTAATTAAACTGAATTTATTGCCACTTTCAATGCAATTACAACTCATTGATCTTATTCAATTTAATGGTATGCTTAATAACAACATTGATTTCAATATCTTTGACTACGTTTACCTATATATTCCGAAACAAGGACTACGGCTCTATAATAAAACGCTTTTCAAGTGCAAAATTAACAAGAAGATTAAAACCGATAATTTCTTCTTTAGTCGTATTACTAAATTAGCAAATTACGTCCATTTAAATACAAACATTGATCTCTTTGATAGATCTTCAATAGCTAACAGGCATATAGAAGATTTATTTAGCATAATATGGAGTGCTCAAATCACGAGATTTAATAATATTTGTACTCATTTTTTAGTTTGTAATTGTAATATATGCAATTCTAAGAATTTGCTTTATAAGAAATATTGAATTTGTTTTTTGTTTTAAATTAATTTGTCAAATTTCTTTGCTTAATAAGCAATAAAGACTTTTTGTTGTTGTTGGTGTTGTTGAATGGTTTTGAATAATATCTTAGCATCCAATTTCCAAAGAATTCATTACAATAGTATACATTAATAATAATATATAAAAGTCACTAATTAAATAGGAATGATTTCACCAAAATTAAAAAATATTCATAAATATTCAATAATTATATAATTGGTAAAATGGTAAATAGAAATTTACTAAAAATATTTAATGTCAGCATTCATGATCTTCACAAAGTAAGTAACAGAAATTGCGTGCAATCAATGTTTATGTAAAACAAAAGAAATTATTTATTGAAGTTGTCCTCGAACCGTGAAGATTTTTATTTTTCTTTTCTAAGTTTAACCACAAAAAAGAGAGTGTGCCAAGATTTCTGGAAATTTCCTTCAAACTAGCGTAAAGTTATCGAAAGTTAGCATAGCCAAAACATTAGTCAATTATCGCTACTTTTGAGTTATCTCCCAACTTAAATAAAAAAAATTCTAGTTTATCAATATAATAATTATAGACCAAGCCGGAACCTTAACCTTTCCACTAACCCAAACCATAACCCTAGTCATAAACTAAGCCAACTCATACCTTAATCCTAACCCTAACTCAAACCATACCCCAAACAATATGTAGGAGGGATATGTAAATTTATTATTAATATTAGTAAGTTCCAATATGAATTATAAAATAAATATAATATACTACTATTAATGTGGGAATTAGTGGTTCAATCACACGGCTTTTCTTTGTTTACAAAGCAATATAGGATTTGGGAATATTTATTCAATCAACACAGCGTCTTTTCTATCAAATCTTTTCATGTAGTTACTTTGTTTCAAAGGCTTCTTAAAGGCTTTGTTTTTTTACATAATTTAAAATGAATATGTTTTCCTTGAGTCCGCTCTATCGTGCGTTTATGATTTGAGTTAAGATTAAGGTTAGTTGAGAATTTAGCTTAAAGCTAGAGTTGTGTTCAAGATTATGGTTTAGGATATGGTTTGGGTTAGGGCTAGGCCTAACCTAGTGCCTAGTAGTAGGAGCACTAGGAGCAGTGAGTAAGAAGCATAAGAGATACTTGGAGAAGTTGGGAGTACCAAAGTGGGGAGGAGCAGTAGCACAGAAGGCAGCATTGTTAGGAACAGGTAGAGTCCTGAGGAAAGCTCTCAGACTCCCTGGGAACTGGTGAGTTCCCCGAGCGGAGAGGGATACCAGCATGAAGCTGTGAGATGCAAGATAATAATAATCAGGTCCCTACTCAGCAAAGCAAAGATGCACTTTGTGGACAATCTAAAATGTATATGTATACAATTAGTATTTACAAAATATTTATATAAATTTCTCACATCATGTTTCTGTTTAGTCGTACCAAGGCCCAATGTAATCACGTCCTAGCGATTTGCAGTAAAATTTACAAAAATGAGGCTGAAAACACACGTCATCACAGACCAACATTTGATAGAGCAAATCACTTTAACCTTAAACAGCCTGGGGATTTTTAAAAAATTTTCATGATCCTATAAAAAAATTTTAAACGCTTATAGCTCAAAAAACTATTAATGGTGTGCTCAGTCTGAAAACACCTCAGGCCTTCGGCACCGCGTCCTCTGACTTTGCTCACAACACCACTAAATGAGTTTGGAATATCTTTGCACACATTAAGAAACAGTCAAAGTTCTTTGTTGCCTCCAGCGGCTCAAAACCTTCTAAATACATTAACACTGGATATGGAGAGAATTTAAATCTTTTTCAAAAATTCGAACATTTCTAAGAAAATTTGTTAATCTATTCAACAATATCTGCCACAGCAATAAGCTTTAATAGAAATTTTCAACATTGCATTAAAGTCTGTTGTCCAATAGACCTACCCATGAACCTAGATTTTTAAATCTAGAAATAGGCTTGGAGAAAATTCTTTTTAACTGTGGAAAAACAGTTTGTCCTTTAAAACGGACACTAGGCTATTTAAGGTTAAGCAATGAAATTAAAGAATTAGCAATTTTACACACCTGTGCACTTTTTGAAGGGCTTTGATTTCTTGAAAATTGCAAAAACCACAGTCAAATATAATGAAGCCATTAACAAAAAACAAGTATTTTTTGCATAACTAAATTTATGATTTGACAACATAAAATTCAGTGAATCTAAATCTATACAAGCAGTAATGTAGATCTAACCTTGCTATCTTGAGTTAAAATATTTCTAGAAATTAAATTTAATTCTTTGCTTGTGAAACCCTTTAATTGCTTGATGAACCTTTTTTTGTTGGGAAGCAAATATAGTGGTTGTACCTCTACAAGTTTGAAGGGAATTTTCGGTATTCTTTGTATTGCATATTTGGACTATATTTGGACATCAATTCCATACTTGAAAGACTATTTAGTGCTACTTTTCATTTTTGTAAAGCAAATCGCCAGGCCGTGATTAAAATAGGCCTTGGTTAGGGTTATGATCATGATGTTGATAAATTACCTTATTTTTGTAAAAAGTTCAGTGGGGAGAGATAACGGAAAAGTACTTAATCCGAAAAATATTTCTTGTACTTCAAAGATATTGTTAATGCGTAAAAATATTTAGAAATTAAAAACAAGTTAAAATACGAATCAAACAAAAATCTTCACTTTACAATTTTCTAGACATACAATTGGAAAAATGTTTAGGTTAGATACTAACATACTTTAATCTTCCCTATTTGCTTACATTAGAATTCATGGCGCTAGGGTGACATGAAATATTTCTAGCTCTGTAAAATTGAGATTCCAAATGCTTCTGTACTGTAATGAAGAATAGTTAAATCTCCATATCCCTTCTGATGTTGTATTTAATGCTCTGTATACTATTATCAATAGATTTTCAACATAATTAGGCATTCTTTCCTTGTGTTGTTTGGGTCCTTTGATATAGTATGGTAAGCCTCTACTTGGTTTTGGTGCAGTGTCATGGTCATATCTAAACGGTCTTCAGGGGAACGCAATTAGCATTTACAACAGCTTTCTAGTCATCTCCACTGACTGCTGCTTTCATCAATCTATCCTCTTCAATATAAGAATTTCTCTGATACTTTACTCTCTTGGTCACAGTCTTCACTCCTGTGCAACTTCTTATTAGTGTTCAATTAGCGCCATTTGTATCAGAATCTGATGATCAATGCCCAGGTTCCATTGACAAACGCTTTTACATGCGCTTCTCTGTGAGTAAATTGAAAAATTTCATCAAGTTCATTTGCTCATGCTAAATTTTTTTCTGGATGGTGCATTTCTTAATTACAAAATACAATCTTATAATCTATAATAATATTTCTATCTTCATTTAATAACAGTTCATTGCGAATAACGCTGGTACTAAATAGAGAGTGACATCGGGTACCTGATATAACCAACTTTCGGATTCAGTCTAATCGGGTTCCTGCATCCAATTTTCGGGTAGGGTTATAAAAATTAGATTGATTGGTCATTAAGTTATTCATTTAAATCACTCCTCGATTTGAAAAAGAACAATGACGCTAAATAATGCCAGTGAATATCTGTTTCACTTCTTAACCCCAACCCTATATATATATATATATATATATATAATTTTTTTGGAGCAACTCATGCTTCAAAAGTTTCCTCAAATCATGTTATTAAAATATTCTGAGAAAAACTTTTTCATGTTGGAAATACTTCACCATCTCCTATGCATCTAATTGGAGATTCTTCTATTTCAGCTATATTGGGTTGTCTTGGTTGTATCCATTAGATATATATCCATTGTGGTAGCAATCCATTCTAGTGTACATGTCAGACTCCTACTTCCTAATGTAATGTCAAACTGAAATACATCAATTCTATTGTATTAGTAACTGTCTGAGTGTCAACAGCGCAGAAAGAGATCATACTCATTAATAGTGATCTTAAGAATATGATCTTATTAAGTTTCTCTCTTAATTAATTTGAATTAGTTCTGACATGTTCAGATGAAACTAAATGTAAACAAAGTGCAAATGAATTGTAAACTATTGAAATTATTAGAAAACAGGTATGAAACCAGTGACAAACAAATATGCATTGGCATTCAGTTGTAATTTGATTTACATTTTACTTCAAACTTGGGTCAGCTTATTTGTTTTCTATACTCTAAAAACCTTTTGAGCTTTACATCTTTTGTTCATCATCATTAACTATTTTATTAATTATACTTAATAATTCAAGTTATAAGCTATATTTACATAGTGTTTGCAGGTTGTGCTTAGGCACTTGCATGGCTGTGTTACTGAAATCAGCTTGTGAGGAGATACCAACTATCTAGGTTTCCAATGGGCTATGTCATCTCATTTTTCTCCTTCCAACCAAATAATTTCCTTAGCATTAAGCATCTTGATTATTATAAGTCTACTCAATTGTACAATTTCCATTTGAAATAGTGATACACTGATTAAGCACTGGCTAATAACAATGTCATCCCCTTTGACAGTGAATTGATATTATAAAGACGTGGAAGTGTCTTCTGGTAAGTCTTCGTCTAAGTTACTGTAACTAAACGAAGATTGTCATTAAATGTACATCTGAACAGTTGCAGTATAATTATATATATATATATATATATATATATATATATATATATATATATATATATATATATATGTATTGCTATATAATCCAAATATAATAGGCAAAAAGCTGTATGACCAAATGTAAATGCTGACAGTTTGGGTCCTGGCTAAATACTGCGAGGCCACTCAACCTATTTTAGATCCTTTTTAAGATAAATTTGCTCAAAGATCACTTGCAGTGCAGATGATGTATGCATACCTGGCATTGATAATAGATATTTCTTTGTAGATGTCTTCCTGTGATTTAGATTACAGTTATAATATATTAATAATCTTGTTCACTGTATCTTTGCAATTTGGCTTATATACTATATGAGCATATTGCATAAAATTCCTGCATTAATTCCCTAATGTCAATCATCCTATCTACAAGTTGTTGAATATGTTGAATATAGTTAACATATCAAATTTCTTTTCAAATTATCAGCATCAAATCATGGCTGTTTTCTTTGAAATCTTGAATTTCATGTCACATGTAGTTCCTCAAATATAGTTGTGGCTACTCTCAGAAAAGATGCTACAAACTTAATGACAAAAGCCAAAATCACAAGTGATTTGAATCCAGACATCTTTCTAACGTTGAGTGCTTTATCACAACAAATGGATGAAACAATTCTTGATGGTGCATTTGAACATTGAGGCTTTGAATATGTTTGTTGATTGTCAATCTTCACTAGAACACTGAGGGGATAATGCACTATCATAGCCCTTATGATAACAGATAATCCCTCTTGTTTTCATGTCCATCTGTAGTGTAAGTTTCTGAAACTCATTTGAGGTTTTTGCAAAAAACCAATAAAATAGGCATGGCTTGACATTTGGTGCACTTCTCTCCCTTAATAATTTCTTTCCTAAGGGTGTAGACTGTCTCAAATTAATAAATTTTGCATCTCTGATATGACTGTTTTAACTGATTACAGGCATTGTTCATGTAATGAATTAATGTGTATCTTCAGCCACTCCTCTTTTCTTCTTCAATCTTCAATATTTGTTAAACCTCTTGAATTTCTTGTAATGTATTCTGGCCCTGAGAGAAAACATAATATGACAGAATGCAAACACAGAGGCATTTTTGTTAGCCTCAAAAAGGTAGAAAGGTGCAAATGTAAAGCACCTATTCTGACCAAAATAACAGTGGTGTAAAATAATAGAAATTTTATTTAGTGTAATTTTATTTGTACAACATTTATTTATGATCAAGGTTTATAAATACAGATCAAAAAAGAATTATACCAAAAAAATAGCTCAGCTAAAAGTAAACTGCTTGACTTTTGGACAAAGCAAGCCAAAACAGAAATTTAAATTGTAATCAATCATCTGATTAGGGAAAACATTGTTAGCAAAAACTGTAAGTGATTTTAGTCTTTTTATGGTATACCAAAAATGTTATAATAAACAATTAAATTGTAACAAAGGTCATTATCAATAAAATTTTATCAGAGTTCAGTTGTTACTTAATTACATTTAATTAACTAATGATTTACTAATGAAAATAAGTAGCAAAATTTCTACATGGCAATGGTGGTGACAACATTGGTGATGGAAATTTATGGTGTCTAGAAAGATCAATTGATGGCTATATTACTTTGTGTAATTAATCATTGCTAAGAATAATACATAAATATCTAAGTATGCAAATAGACTCTGATTGCCTGCAAGATAATTGATTATTCTTTTTCTTTGAAATTAGAATTTATTAATAACCTATACATCATTTAATTGGTTAAATGATTGTTACTCTGATGCCTTCCTGTTCAATGAAAAAAAATTGTATCACAGATGATTAAAGAAGAGAGAAATAATTACATTTTATCTAATTCTTATATTAGTATTAAATTTCAAAAGGAGGAAACAAAGTTAATGTTTAATTTATCTGTCATTCATTTACACTGGAATTGTTGCATGAAGCAATAAACTCAAATTACAACCTGAGAAGAGGGCTGTGTACAGTGTTATGTAAGTTAACCACAGATGTCATGTAGAGAAATGCACTAGAGTAATTCATCTGCTAATACTGCACTGGATTAGCTTGAAGCCATTTGACTCAGCAGCACTTGAGAAACATAAATACAATTATGTTACTCACTAGCATTGCTAACATACAAACAGTTTTGGAATCAGTACTACTGATGAAGGAAACATTGAAACAGTCACTGTCAAGGATAGTCAATTATAATGGAAATAATACAAACATTGTTGATAATATGAGATTTCACAATAAGATATTTTCAAGTTGAAATTTCCTCCAACTAATCTAAATACTGAAATTCTTCAATTACTCGTGATTGAATAATACAGTCTATTGAAATCTGCAGGTCCAAAATGATAGTGTGTGTTAAGTGTAATTTATGAAATAATAATTTCACATTTGTGCTATTGGAATAACAGTTTTCCAATTTTAACAAACAAAATTATCTTTAATAGAAGTATGTCTAGGGTTATGGTTTCTAAATGGAGACGTTTCTGGGGAATAAATATATTGGAATATGTTGGCACAATTATTGATAGTTTGATATTAGCCATTTTCACCATTTCTTTTGTGTCCTGGAAAGTTTTTCTAACTTCTTATCATATCATGTGATCAAATTGATAATCTATAAATTTGCTACTTCTAAGTCAAAAATTCTATTTGGCTAGCATTAAGAGAAGGCATAAAGTGATGTAACTAGTTTAGTAAAATAGCATTTTCAAAGCAGATATGTGTAGTAGACCATGAAAATTCTTTCTTGATGCAGTTCTTCCTCTTTGAACTATAACATATGATAGTATTTATACAGGAACATTTCTCTTGATCAATAATATGTGGGGTTACAGATATATCATCATTCTTTCTGACTTTAGATTTTTCTTGTAACTTGCTTCAACTTAACAAAACGATCTAACTCAACTGGATACAATAAAACATCCATGTAGAATTTCATCATGAAACTCAAATACAGGGTGTAACAAAAGTAACCAGATGCTTCATTTTACAAGAAATGTAACTTTATTCATAAAAGTAGGAATCAAAAAAACGAATCATTCATAGTAGAATATACAGTGTAGCAAATCTAAAACAACTTATTGAGGTTATAATGTCAAAAATGATGAATTATAAAAGAAGAAAGGTTTCAAGCAAATGTTCAAAATGATTACCACAGAAAAAAGTCATGTGTGGTCAGGTCTGGAGACAGTGCAGGCCAATTGACGGGGCATCTGTGATCAATCCCATGTTGGGAAAGTGGTTGTCCAACCACTCTCACACAATAAGCGAATAATATGGCTGAGCTCCATCTTTCTGAAAATGCTCAAGTCTCAAGTCAGTCTCTGATCATGATCCTTGAGTAATGATCAAAAAGAATGATGATTTCAAAAATTTGAATGAAAAATCTGAACACTAAATCAAATAAAGAAATAACATCACTGTTGCAGCAAGACGAACCATCACAGTTAAATTTCCATC
>CABFPE010000214.1:1049777-1073770 GCA_900660155.1 Hofstenia miamia | reverse complement strand
TATATATATATAGAGAAAGAGAGAAAGAGAGAGAGAGAATTGTTCCCTTTCTCAGTAAAAAGCTGGTTGCGCCTTGTACCCAATACCGAAAGTGGTTCTGAGTGCCAGAATTTATTTTTAAAAAATCCAGTGCCACTCTCCTGCTAAATGTTTGTTAAAAACATTATAATGACCGCGTTTCCAAACATAAATCTTTGAAATTTTGCAAGATATGTCTCTTTAATTTACCTACCCCCATTGTAAATATATATAAGTTTCAGTGAATACTGCGGGACCAGTGGCCAAAAACTAGGTTTTTTGTAGAAAAGGGCGATTCTCGCTAAATGCCTTTGAAATTTGGGACAGTTTCCCGCCAAATATTGGTTGGAACCGTGTCATAGTTACAAGTAGCGTCACTGAGGGGTGCAAACGCACTGGGCAATACGTTTTTTTATTCTTCACAAATAGAAGTAAAACTTATTATAAGCAATTTTAAACAATTTTGGAACCCCAACTTTAAAACATATCAAAATAACAAAATAATTATATAAATATAAGCAAAAATTGAACCCCAATATTAGAATAAAATCTTTAATAAACAATTTTAGACTATTTTGGAGGTACAATAAATTTGCAGGAACAAAATGCTTAGTAAGAAGTATATAGTATACCTACACCAAAGCGGTTATTTAAAATTTTTCACATAAATTTGGGAGTTTTCGGGTTGGGCCCACAATTGACATCCCGCACCAGGCCCCACATTTATCATGACGCCAATGATATTAACATGAAAAAACATCTGTTTTGCATTTTCAAATATTAGATTATACAGATACAATGTGATAAAATGTTACATTTACTTACTTATATTATGTTCACTATCAGGGAGAGAAGCAGGTATTTAATACAGGCAAAGTTTTTTAAAAACTTAATTTCTCAAAAATATGTGCACTATAATAGGTGCAATTTTAAGCTAAACTAATATTGTATTTATTAAGTGTACCACTGACACTTATTTTTTACACTTTTCCAGTAGTAAACAAATTTGTTAAATTGTGGAGTTTATTATTTCTTTAGCATGGTTGTGGTGAAGCCAATTATCAAGAATTGATTTTATTTTTAATTATTTAACTCGAATTTTCTATAAATTTTACATCAGAATTTAAGTCCAATATGTGAAGCAAATGAAGAGCATTTGGATTAAGTGTATATTAGGTTGTTTCTTTGGAAAAGAGGCTACTAAAGTGAAAATGGTGAATTTTGCGTTTGACTTAAAGAGCCATGGACAACAATTGGTCTCATCATTTTGTACATTCTGACTTACTTAATGCTTGATACATGCAAAGTGCATCTATAGTACGCGTGAACCTATTATTATAGAAGGTGACCAACTTTTGTTTGGCTACATTTTGATGAGAAATTGGTGGCAGTAAAATTTAAATGGAATAATTTTTTTTTAAATTTGGAAAGTGCACTTATTTAGCTTATAAATATATTTAATTAAAAATAATGTTGCATTTAATGTTTTAGCACCCCTGAATACAGGAAAAAAGCTAAATAATAGCTTGATTCTTCTTTCCAAGTCAATTAATTCAGTCTAATTTTCAAAAAAACTCCTCTTTATAATGCTATGGCTGTAATAATTCTTTAAACTCTTGTAAGAATAATCCTTTTACTATAAATTATAATTAGAAGCTTCTAAATGAATCAATGTCTCTCATTGTTACGAATTGTTCAATTAATTAATTGCAATGTGCGCACATCCATTGAAAACACTATGTTCTATTTTAAGTGTAAACAGTTTAATCAACGTGAAAATAGATCAAGCGGGAATTTTTTAATTTCTTTGATCATTAAATTGCTAGTGCATGTTGACGTAAGAAAGTACTGTGTTCTATTGGTAAACTAAATAGTTTTGTACTTACATAAATTAAAAATCACTAGTGCATGCTACGCCTATAGCATAATCAAAATAAATAATCACTGAAAATAATCAAAAGTAATTAGTCTTTTTATTTTTTATGCTGATTATCCCATACTAGAAGCTTGATCAAAACTTTTTACAAAAAAACTCTGCTTCTTGATTGCTAGGTAGTTTTATCCTGAGGAATTGCTTAATATGTTGTTTGCAATATTGTTGTCATAGCTGAAAATTTTGCTACAATTCATCATAATATGCTATCATCAATAGAATTTGGTAATAATTTGAGAAAAATTTCACCACTCTTCTTGGGCCTAGTGATGCTAAATTTAGGAAACAGTGTGTTGTCTAAAACAGTGACATGTTCTAAAGTTAGCAGGGGTATTTGTTAATCTCAGTCTAGGAGCTTCTTCCCTTCCTAGGTTGGTATCCTAATATGTTAGTCAGGTGGTAGCACCTTATTATTTTAGTAGTTAGTTGGAATGTCTTTATCTTCATGATTACTACTTTCTTTGTAAGATATGTCACTAGAATATCAACAACTCAATTGTTGAATAGAAGCAGATGTTGCAATCTGGTTGGATCTGGTCCCTTCATGGCCATGTATCTCTCTTTGTAGCCTAAGCACTTTTCTCTTGAAAAAAAATCTCTAAGGATTCCTCAATTCCAAATTTCATTTGAATTTTATACTTTATCTCCCTATTTATTCTTAGTACTGTTAGTGCTTTGAATCACTTTGTTCCCTAGGAAAGTGTTGTTACTATTCTGGATTACTCTATATTCTTATAGGAATTTAACTGAATTTTGAAATTTTTTTCAAGATGTACTCAATGATCTTGCTAATGTTCTCTGTAGGGTTATATTTATTTTCAACTGCACTGCACAGCAGTCCTCACTATATATATAAAAACTAATCAAATGGTCAGAAATTATGGCCCTTGGTGCTCATTTTCATGAAGCACTATGTCTGGATATATAATTATGAATAATCTCCCTTTTCTTATATCTTAATTTGATTAAAACCATATTATACTGATCGCAGAGAGTATCTGGTACATAGTATTGTTTAAAGTTGAGAACTATTTAATGATACAACTGCTTAACTGTGTTGTCTATTGTTGTAGTATTGATAGGCATTATGAGCATAAAATTTATTAACCATTTATTCAAATTTGGTGCTGATAGATCAACTTTTCTGTTGAATTTCTATAGTTTACATTTGCACAGAATATGTCTTTCTTCAAACTTTTTCTAAAGCAGTAGCACTTGAAACTTGTTGTCAAGAATTTGGCACAGCTTTTAAACATTGCTGCTAATGCATAGTGCTTGTTAATTAACATGAACTATATTGACCTTCTTATTGATTCAGTATCCATTCATTTAATTGAATCATTGAAATCAGTGGTTACTCTCTAAGCATTGTTCTCAAATACTTACTCTTAATCAGCTAAGCAATTATGTAGTGGCTCATTACCCTTTGATTTTCTATATTTCTTAGTTTCAAATTTATCTTTTATTCCTTCTGCTCTACAATTGGTGTTTGTAAGAAATCATTTTGTTGTAACTGGGTTGTAATCTGCTGTTTTAGTTCACTAATAATTGGAGTTGATTTCTTAGTTTCTCATTCTTGGAATTCTCTCTCAGTATGTATTTTGTGCCTCATTCTCAGAACTTGGTAATAAAATTCTGGACTCTGAATTTTGGACACTGCTCTGGCTATTGTGATGCATCTGATATTGTGATTGATATTTTTTCATTATTGCTTCTAACTTAGAGTGTGACTTGTCTATTTTTTAAATCTATTTTTACACCCAATTATTATGGAATCATTTTGCTTCAATTTGTTGTTACTTATAGTATTGAAGTGATGTTTCATGATTTTCTAAAAATATCTAGTTTTTTCTTCTAGTTCTCCTACAAATAGGTGTAAAGTTTTTATCAAATAAAATTTTGTTAGAAAGTGCAGATTTCCCTCAGCTAATAATGTTACAATAATTTGTTTCCTCATTTCTTCTTTTGACATCACTGATAAGGAATTATAGTTTCCTCATTAGTGTTTTCCAACATATTCCTATGGTGGCTAACCTTTACTTTGATTTGTTTGTTACTGGTCAAATTAACCTGTACTAGCACTATGTGGCATCCAGTACTGCAACATGGTTGGATATTGACTACAGTGGTAACCATGTAGCACTTGTTCATTTTGTTGACATTGTTGTATCTTTCAAACTTTCTATTAACAACATCACTCTAGTGTGTAAGTGAGTGCTCAGCTCACACCATGTCATTCCTATAGTTCACTGTCAAGCTCTTCAATGAATATTTTTACATGTCTGATAATTGTTGTGTTAGTGTATTTATAGAAAAGAGCCCTAGTGCATTTCAGGAATCCCTGTTGCATAAGTTTAAGGAGTTTATCCCTACAAAATCCATGCAATAAATTACTAACACTAATATTAGAGACCTAATTTGTATAAAAACATTACTAGAATAACTCTTGTTCAAGACAAGACTGCTACTTTGGCAAGCATCATTAAAGAATGTTTGTAAGTTTAATTAACTGAACTTTTAGTATGCTGTTACTGAAATGAAAATAGTTTTACAATAATGTGCAATGATTTAGTTCTAAATTTTGTAGCTTATACTGCCATAATCACTCTATTTAGGTAAAAGATAATTAAGAAAAAAAGTTAATGGATCAGAAACAAAAATCAAAAGATAAAGCTCAAATCAAACTTTCATCAATTAGATGAAATTAATATGTAGTAGTAAAGCAAAGTATTTGTTTAATAAATGATTTATTCACTGATCAATAATAATAATTTACTCATTCTATTAATAACAAGAGGAGTAGCAAAATAAGGAAAAACCATTTAGGGTTTTTTGTAAATTGGCTTAGTACAATCAAATAGAGTAATAATGTAAAATACAAAACCTAGCTAACAAAATGAAGTAGTTTAAATGAATTGTGTTTGTTAAAAGAAATTTAAAGATTCAAATATTTAGACTTTCTAAAACATGTTGCAAAGTTTTTCTAAATGTTTTATAAAAGTCTTGTAAATGTGGACTAACTCCTTCTTATTTGTCTTCTAGGCATTTTGTAGATATCATATAAATGTTTTCAAAAGTTTTAAAAACAACTTCTCTACCTTAAATATATAATGCCTATTCTAAGTGTTTCCATAACCATTTTACTGTTTATTGGGCAGTAATTGTTTAGTAAATGCTTTGCAAAATCATAGGTAGACATTAAGTGGCATTTTGCAATGGGCTAGAAATGATATTATTATTGTGTTTAGAGAACCTATTAAACATCTTATTTCAATGTAAGCTTCATACAAAACATTTTATTGTTCCTGAGCAAAGATCAAATTCACAAAAAAAATTAGAATAATACTTTACAAGTACTTGTTAAATACCTACAAAACTTTCAAGATATTTACCAATTCTTTGCAAGTTTCTACAATAACTCATCTTATGAAAGATTTGCAAATATTTTACACACTTTTTTTAAAAATTTTGTAATCACCATTGTTTATGTAGATGAAGAAATAAATAAAGTTGTAGTCTTGCAATTTAAATGTTGAAATGCATCTTGCATCTGTTTCAGCTTTTACACTGTTTTTGTTACACTTAAATAACAAGTTCTTCATTATTTAGATATGTATTTATAACAAGGATGCCTTACTAAAATGCAACCATTGTTTATAGAAAAAGGGGTCAATTTTGCCTTGCTTGGTAGCCAACTCAATTTTTTTTAAATCAAAATGTGATAAATTGTGTAAAAATTTGGTTATTTTAATCAAACCCTATAATTGAAATCATTTTTTAAATTATTTTACAGAATATTTAATTTCAAAGCCTATCAGATATTTTGACTTGAACATTGATAAAGACCTGTTAAAAACTATGCTAAAATTCTGTCTGAAAAAACCCAAAAACACTAGTAATGAAAATTTTTCATTTTCAAAATTGAAAGAAAAACTACAAGTATTAAGTGTATGTCTTGGAAATTTTGAGTGGCTTATAAAACTTACATTATGTTATATTATATCTTGTATTTGTTGAGAGCCTTGCATTTTATCCCAATTCTTTGAACAGGACTTTAAGGTTTCTATATGTTTTGAAAGATTCATTTACCTGATTATTAATAGTTTTGTATTTGTCCATTTTCAACATAGGTATTTGTAACAACCTTATCAATTTTGTGATTTAGGTATTTCAGTCAATTTTATTGGTCATCCATTTTGATCTAATTAAAATTGCTCTAAGATTTTATAAAGCAATTTGATAATTAATAGCAGGAAAATTCATATTGGGCATTAATTTAGTTTTTCAGCCAAATTTCATTATAATAGCATCATCAATTATGTAATTCATACAATTGTTTCAAAGAATTAACAAACAAGTGAATTGCAAGTAGAACTTATTTAATATTACTAGTAAATATTGCTATTTTCAAAAAAATCATATAGTAATCTAATTATATCCTTTTGTAATTGGGAATGCCTAGGTGCTTATTGTGAAACTCACAGAAATCACACAAAGAATGGCGAAAACAGAATTTTTGCATGCAAAATATCAACTCTTTTTACCAAATGATTTATTCCCAATAATATGACATATTATTATTTCTATTGAATATATCGCCATCTTGTGGGAGATATTTCAATCTATGTCATTCTATATCATTTATAAATTTGAGTGCAGTGAAATATTATTGTAAATACATTTTAAATATTAGATTGGGCGCATGCCTAATACAATTAAACTTAAAAAATTGGAATTTTCATCTTGGTTTTTGGAAGCCTTTGATAAATCACACCAGTGGCATAGTCAATGAGTTTATTTTGAAATGCATACCCATATCCAGAAAGCTTATAGCTCAAAGCCTATTAATGCAATGTTCAATTTGAAGGCATTAACTGATAACGGAGTCTTGACATTATTTTTCACTTTTAATAGTCAATCTGGTTCTGCTTCATTGCAGCGTGGCTATGATTGTGTATACATGACGTCTCAATAGATTTGCAATATATTTACTCATAGCAAAAACAGTCAAAGTTATTTGTTGCTTCGCTGGGTTCAAAAAGTTATAAATACAGAATTTAAAAATTTTTCAAAATTTTGCAATTTAGTAATAAAACACAAATTTAACCTTAAACTGCCTAGGGATTTTTGAATTTTTTTCATGTTTGTAAAAACGCTTATAGCTCAAAAACCATTAAGTTTTTGCTCAATCTGAAAGCACCCTTTGATAGAATGAGCTTCCTTTCCAGCATTTTCTAAATCCGCGAGCAGGCTCTGTCCAATCGACCTCTTACCTTGTGCATGACACATCTCAATGGGTTTAGGATATCTTAACACATTTCAAGATTTCCGTTGGTTGCATTGGCTCAAAGCTTTATGCATACATGAACATTAGTAGTAAGAATTCGAGGCAACAAACGTAGCAAAACTGACCTTTGACCTTGGCGGGCTTGTCTGGTGTGGCTATAATGTAATTGTGTACTTTGGCTGTCTGTCTATCTCTGACGTCATTGGAATACGTTCTGTTTTGTTGATAAACAAAATTAATTTGCAATCTATAGTTTAAAATGCAACAATTTTTTATACATAGAGATTAAAGAATTTTCAAAATTTTTTATGCATAGTAAATAAACAATTTTCAAAAATAAATATAAATACATGCTTCCACAGACACATACTCTAACCATACAGAGAAAGGAACATTTATAAATAATAAATTTATTTACAAAAAAATTATAAAGTGCACTAATGAATGATGACAAAGTTCATATAACGATCCATCTACAGTTCAATGAACAGTGATTGATATTCGTCATAACTTCATTGTTGTATGGGAATGCTGTAGGAAACATACGCAATGTGTATTTGCACGTTATGAATTTCACATGGTAGCATCTAAATTAATGGTTAATAAACAAGACAAACAAGGTGATGTTCACAGTATAAAGCAAATGCAATTAAAAATGTGTATAAACAAAGAAACAACGTTTTTATTTATGATAAAGTATATACTTAATTCTGCATCGGACAGTAAAACTACAGCAATTCATTAAATTAAAATTGATTACGTTTTTAAAAAATATCTGTATTGTGTTTTTTGTGGTGCGTGTTTGTCTTTTTGCACACATAAATGCAACCATTCTTTATTGTAAATTCAGATTTTATTTCCGTATTTTAAATAATGAATGGTTTTGTTTTTAAATGTTTTTATTTAATATCTCACATAAATATAAATTCTAAGACATTCTACAAATCAATTATTGTTAAAGTACTTGTAGTTATATATTAGTTCATGGATTTTAAAATAAGAACTTTATAAATAGTGGAAAAAAAAGTAAATTGTTCAATACTTTGAATACAATCAAAGTTTAACAAAGGTTTTCATTGTTTCACAGAAAGTACATGTGGTTAAAAAATGATATATTTATTAGTTTTTACATAACAAAAGTTGCTTGCTTTTCCAAATAGTGTTAAACGTTTATGAGATGCCAACTAAAAGAACAATATCTCACAACAAATAAATACTTTGGCTTGACACAAAGTGCATTAACGTAAAAAATTATTATTTTTACTTGCTTTTCAAAATGATAAATTGTATGAATTTTCAAACGCTCATGAGATGCACAATTTTGAGAAAATTAGATAATAACATATGTATTGTATAAACCTTGAAGAAAAGGAATATAAGAATCATTGCTAAATTATTCCTAACATGTGCATTTATGGATTGATCTACAAAGTGGAAGAGTGATACTCCAGATTTCTAAACTAAAACAAAGCGCTTTCAATGCCATACACTGCTTTACAAAGATAAAAGCGTTAACATTTACATTTTTCTTGAGTTGATGAGTAATTTTTGATAATCGCAAATGAATACATTACGCCATTTCAAAAACGAATCAATTAGCTGTCATGAAACTCGCAAAACATCTTTAAATACTAAAAGTCTAACACATTTTCATAAAAAATACATTTATGCAAAAATGATTAAATTTATTGATTTAGAAAAAAATATACTCGTACACAGTTTGCAAAATAGCATTAAATGCTCATGAAATTGAAAAATGATTATGGTTATAAAAGTAACTCTACACAATATATAGCTTGAAGTGAAAATAAGCAAAATTATTAAATTTAAAATGAATTTCAAAGATATATAAGATACATATATTACTCAAAACAATTAATCTAATTAATATATATATATTTGTAATTGTTTATTTCTGAATGCAAGATCGCATGATATATTTATAAATATAGAAATAAATAGCATAAATTATCAGAACCAGATAAAATGAAATAAATACTTCTTCAAGGCGGTCTTAGCATTGTATTCAAGTATAAAGTATATCTTGCAAAAGTAGGAAAACCGGATCTTAACCCAATTTTCCTATTAAATATTTCAAAATCATATAGAGATTGAGAATTTTTGAAATATAATCTGACCTTGGTTGAGTTTCTAAGGCATTGAATTAAAGAGACTGCCAATATATTTTGGATTTTAAAACATTTCTCCACTATTTGAGAGTTGAAAATATGTATTCTATTACTTGACTTAGCTCCAGAGTGTGATGCATTGATACGGGTTTTAATACATCTGACACGTTTCATTTTGTTATGGTTTCATTGGTACATGTTTTAACACGTTTGACAATTTTTTGTTTTGCATAGCATTTTGACTTTGCATACCCTCCCCTTTACGTTTCTAAGTGTATAGGTCTAAAAATAATATTTCAAAAAATAAATAATTAAAATATTTGAAAGGATAAATTAACCTTGGCTTTTGAAATGTTTTAAGGTTTGTTTTTTTGATTTATTTTCTCCACAATGTTTTCAGATTGATGTGTGATTAGAAATATTTCCCTTTAAAAATTGATTTTTAACAAGTTTAATACACATTTTTTGTTAGAAAAGATATTAAAAGTGTACAAAAATTATGAATTTTTTAGTTTAATTTGTAATCACATGAAACAAAGATAGTAATATTAACTTATTAAAATGCAAAAATAGCATACATTGTTAAAAAAAATTCAAACATCACCATTGGAAGCGTTGTAAAACTGAATAATATGCTAAAATGGAGATATATTTACGTCATAGGCATTGAAAAAAATGCAAACTTCATGACAGTATTAGTATAAACTTTCAAAAACGAGAAAGAAGACGTACATGCACTTAAATTCGTTTATTCTATATTGTATATTCAGATTTTTTCCATATTTTGAAGCATTAATTGGTTTGTTTTTATGTGGTTTATTCAATATCACAAGTAAATACCCAATTTAAGGCATTCTACAAATTACATTATGTAGTTGAAAGATAACACAATATATAGAATATGTATCAATAAACACCGTTTGACAAGATGACTTTACTGTTAATTTATATTCTCCTCTACGTAAAGAAAATCTTTCCAACATTTAAATTTGTAATACATAAACTTACAGTATATATGAATATACTGAAAAACTCTGCAGAGAAACATTTTTATGTTAATGAAAATCAATAACCGTGATAAATAATTTAACAAAAATTTTTATAAATGAACTTTAAGTACAGCCACAAGTTCCATCTTTAATAAAAAATGATGGTGACAAGTAACGCTATTATTCTCGCAAGCTAATATATACACTTTAATAACGTTTATTTCATAGAAATGAAGTCAGTTATATTTAAAAATCAATGGAAAAATTTGCAGAATTGATAAATATAAAACAATTTCTAGGTAATAACAAGAGTTAGTGAGATTAAGTACTGTTGTGTATTATTCAGCAAACATACTAGTAGTAGTGTACATAACAAGTTCTTTAACAATACATACATGATTATTTCAATATACTAGTTTTTCCAACAGTGGAAAACTACACACGTACACTCAAAAATACTCATATTTTGGCTAGGTAATGCATGATCATTCACATCTTTTAGCTACGCCCCCTCATTATTTATGAATTAAACGAGGGCTATCACTAATCAATTAGTGCCTGTCAATCAATTTGTAACAATTGTATATGAATGTTTTTGTTGAAATTGCTTATGCAATTACGATGGTTACATTATATATATATAAATTTTATTATATATATATATATATATATGTAATATTGAATAGGTAAATATTAAAAATGAATCAAAATTGCAAATAATAAAATTTGCACTTGTTTTCTTATGAATTTAGACAAAATATTATGCCATGCTTTGTAAAATTTTCTTAGGAACAAACTATTTTCGAGTGCTTTTAAGATGGTTGATCTCTAAGCAAACACCAATCAATTTTCAAATGCAAACATTCCTATAACTTAAAATAATTGTAAAAGTTTGCATTTCTTAAGCATTGCATAGTAATCCATAAATGGTAATAATAAATTTGATGACAGCATGACACATATACTGACAATATTTCAATGTCATCTTTAACATATCAAGAACACCTTGACTGAACCAAGTTCTAAAAATTTTAAATAATATGTGAATGATAATAAGAATTCAATGTTAATATTTGTAATCTAGCTAAAAATTCTAGAGTGTTACTTTGCAGAAAAATTGAATAAAAGGAAATCACTATTAAAAATGATACTACTTTTTTATTTGAATCAATACAATCTATAAAAAACTGAAAATATGTACAAAGAGAACTTGGTTTTTTAAGTTACTGCCAAAGTTTCATACCAGATATTACTAGAAAACCATTAACATGTCAAATTTATTAAAATCAAAAAATATATTTCAATAGACTTTGGAAATATCAAGAGGTATTTGACTTACTTAAGACGGAATTTAAAACTTGTCATAACTATGCAAAAAGATTTTGTTGTTGATTGTGAAGTAAGCACCATTGCTATTGGAGCTTGTTTAAGTCAAGTTTTAATGGGAAATAACTTTCAATTCAATTTTTTAGGAGCAAATTGAAAAATTCAAAACGAAATTACTGAAGAACTAAGTTGGAAATGCTTGCATCAGTAGAGGCATTAAAGAAATTTTGATATTTCTACATTGGTGAAAAACATTTTTCTGTATTCACAGATAAAAGTCGTTTATATTGCCTCAAAAATTTTCTGGTGATAGATCTACCATTGCAACACAATTGCATGAACAATTTTCAAATTTTGCATTGAAAAAGTAGTTCACATGCTAATACAGATGTACTAACAGAACTACCACAATATCAAAGAGAATTGTAAAAGACTCAATGGGATAAAATTATATTCTTTTATGAACATTTACCAGACATTAATTTTGACATACAAGGTAAACCAACACAATCATTTCTATTATTAAAGTAATTTTTGAAAAAGAAATATCAGAAAAGCAATTACTAAAGTAGTGATTCCTAGCACTATTCTTGATTCACTAGCTACACTTTATTATAGTAAATATAATTGGAATATTCTTAAAAAGGCTTACTATTTGCTAAACTTAAAAATAACAGAGTTGCTATTCCAGATTAGTACAAATGTGACATAATACACAAAATACATGAAAATGCTCACTTAGAAATAATACAAACAGAAAAAATAGTTAGTTCATTGTTAATTATTTACAAAAAGTGGTTTATGATATCATTGATAATATAGAATCAGAAAACTATGAAGAGTCTTAATAGCTTTATGCCAAGACTCAGTCATGCACCCCTGTTAGTCTTTCCTACATAATTTACTGATGCCTATATTTAAGTAATCATAATACTGCAACAACTCATATCAGAACACAATGTAAATATTAATACTCTATTTAGGCAACACAACACCATGGCTTCTAGCTGACCTAAAAGCAGTTGATCTACTTCAATTGCTTTCAGCTGCAGAGGTGATGACATCATCCTTAACCAGTTTTAGCTCTGATTATTATTTTCTCTCTCAGTAATTGTCAAAATTGAATGCTCATCAAATTACTGTATGTGTTAAGAATGAATGCAACATTATTAAGTTATCTACTCAACTATCCATGTACCTACACTAGCTTGATTTGGTAAGAGATAACTTTTTGTGAGGAAGGGTTATGTCCCTATACTAAACAGCTCCATTTTCCCCCCTGAGCTCTAACTAATTTATGATAAATCAAATAAAAATACTTAATGAATGACTAGGGAATGGTTGTAGAGCTTTAAGTGACAACTATGTGATTAAGAAAATGAAACAATTCTCAAAGAAAGTAAAATTCAAAGTTAATAAAATTTCCCAAATTAAAATTTTTGAATAAGTAATTAGCTATGCCTGCTAAACTCTAGCAATTCCTTCAACTGATCATTATTCTGCATTTAATTTACAATATTGATTTAGTCATTTCACAACTGCATTTAAATCAAATTAAGGATACACTTTATCAAGAACAATAAATTAGTCAATTATCAATTGGGAAAATAACTTCAAAAATTCTGAATTACTACACTTTTAACCTCAGGCAGTTGCAATAATTAGAAAAATGGTTTAATAAGTCTATTGATGCTAGGATACATGCAAAGTTTGTTTACTGAGAAATAAATAAAATTTTGTTGAAAAACCTAATGAACTTGTTTACATATATATTTAACAATTATCAAACAAATGAAAACTTTCAGTATGTAGTATTCATTTTTAATAGATCCCCAAAATAATGCAAATTATATTGATATAATTAGAGCCAGACAAATTGCTGATATAATTTTAATAGATGGATATTCAACTAGCTCCAATGTCACAAATTATAATTGATCATGGTGATCTATTTGAAAATTCTTGATTCATAGAATTTGTGGCTGAACTTGAAATTCTTTATGAAAACATTAGCATTTACCATTCCCAATCAAATGGTATTGCTGAATGAACAAATTAAACTTTATTAAAATTTATTAGATCACTTGTTTCACACATTGGTGATAAGAAATTATAAAGAAATCTAAATACCATTATAATACTTCAGTACATATGACTACCTGGCAGTTCACCTTACAAAGTTGTATTTAAGCATGAAGCTGTTGCTCCTATTTAAATTTTACTTAGAAACTGCTCATCAAAAGTTACTGCTAAATATGTTCATTATCTCATTCATACTTTAAGATCAACACTTGAAGCAATGATTCATAATACAAAAAAATAGTGTCATTTGCCAAATAAATAACTTTCGTAGAAATATATATATGGAAAACATCATTTTATTGTGGATCAAATATATAAATTGGCACATAAATGGCAGGACTCTATTGAAATTGTTAAAGAATAACCTGATAATAATTAAAAATTATATTCAGGAAAAATTGTTCACTTTCAAAATCTTAGGAGAACTATAAAATATATAGAAAATGCATTGATATTGATATGGATTATTTTTCAGATGTATCTGATATTGAAAGAGTTTCTGTTTGATGAACAGGTTCACTATGATGTAAATGTACTACCTAGAGTATTACCTCAATTATCAACAAGAAATCCTAATCCTATTTTCATTCCATTAGATTGGGAATTAAATATCTAACATCAATGTGAACCAACAAAGGCAGAGGACATCACCTTTTTCTCTCCCCTGTCATCATGCCACATGCCAGAAATCACACTATTCAGCAGTAATACTCACAAATATTTCATGAAGCACAATCAATGAGTGTTCAGTCAATCTAGCTTGTACTAGTCCACAATCAGCTTCAAATGGTTTATGCTTTTCAGGGAGAGTGTTTTTTTGACCTAGAAACTTCAATGGTGAAAAGTGAACACACCATTTTTTATTCCTCACCTCTTGCTGATGTTTTGGAGGCTTAGCTTAATAGAATTGCCCAGACTCAGACCTGCCTCTTTTCTTATTTATCAATTTAAATAAAAATTGAAGATATTAAAAATCAAATGTATTGAAAGTGAAACCTTCACCCTTATTTATTTCAATGTAACATAATTACAGAAAAATCAAACAAAAAGAAGTAAAGAATTAAAACTTTTGTGATTTATATTTTTCTATAATTAAACAAATTGTATATTTTGATAAATTTGTTAAAAGTGCAATACATTTGTAAAAAAAAGGCAAACAGCTTGTCTTAATTAGGAAGCATTTTCATAGGCAGAACATCAGCTCTGGAGATGAGCAGCCTATGCAAATTCTAGTAGATATTCTTGCATTGTCTTGACTTCTACTCATGTGATTCAACACTTAGCTTTTCACTAGATAATTAGCAAACATAACATGATGCAAAGTAATCCAACAAAGTTTAATTTATTAATCAAAATTGGTTTGCACATAATATTTAAATGAATACAAGAAAAAGGTAGAAGTACATAGTGATCAAAGATGTACTGACAAAAGCTACATGTTGAAATATTCTTTCTTTCACACTTACAAATGTGCTGGAATATATTACAGTTTTACTATAACAGCATCATTGACTTTACCAATTGATTTATGCTTGTTCAAATTATGGAAATATTGAACAAACCTTTACAGTTACAGTTTTCTCACAGCCCAGTCAAGCCTCAAAAATGAACATTCAAAATTTTATGATAAATCATATCACATTGAAATAAAAAGTATGTTTGCCCTGGTTAAGAAAGTGTAAATGAAATTTTTGAAGATTAGGTTCATATGCTTCAATGTATTTTTAAAAGAGAAAAAAATTCAAAATATTAGCAAATATATTTCAAGAGTTATTTTCCAATTGCAATATTGGCACTCAATTCCAACTTTGATGTAAAGCAAATCTTAAGGATTACAATTTATATGCACTGAAGTTCTTAGGTTATATGGCTTAGAATCACTCATCATAAGAACATTCATTCCAAACAAAAACATGAAATGGAAATATAAAATTTTTGTGCTGTTCTCTAAAATAATCTCCAATTCACCAATACTTCATGGACTGATCTTTAAGCTGCCAGCATTATATCTAAAACTAATGAACTGATCACTACAAAAAACATAATTATCATGGATCCTATTCTGAACTGGATGGGCATGTAGTGTAATTGCATCCCATTTTTGTAAAATATTCTTCTATGTTTATTATTGTAAAATTTGTGATTATTCATGATTTGTAGTCTAATTGATTGTTTTTTGAGAAATCCATATCTGTTTTTAAATTAGATTTGAGTTGCAGACATTAATTTGTTGTTTGATTGATTTGTTCTGCAATGAATATCACTTTATAAGAAGTGAGTTATGTTGTACTTTTAAATACTGAGTGTAGAATCACTGGGGTGATTCTTGTGAACAAGAAAACATGGTTAAGCTATTTCTCCATTTACAGATGCTTGGGTGTCTTATATACAATGTGTATTTACAAACATGAAAACAACTAGTCAACATGAAAAATGTGTAATCTGGCCAATAAATAACAACAACTACCAACTGATGTTACATGCTGCCCCAGGCCAGACTCTGTGATTTTTCATTGTGTGCCCAATTGATGAGGATCTGGCACAAATGTATCCATTCAACATATCTTTGCTCAAACATGCAAAACTAAGGAGTACACATGGCTAGCTCACTTTTGATGGGGTTCATTTTGCAGAGAGGCATTGGATTTAACCTTCCAAACCAGGCCCATGTTCTGCATGCCACATCACATACACCAATTGTGGCCAGTGATGACTGAGAACAACAAATAACAAAACCTTTTGGCACTGTAGCATTGACTTTCCTTCCAGACAAATTGGAAAACAGATCACAAGGAAATTCTTCATGACTTGACACCTGTTCAGGATCACCATGCAGAATCACTGGGGTGATTCCAGTGAATAAGAAAACACAGTTAAACTTTTTCTCTATTTACAGATGCTTGGGTGTCTTATATACAATACGTATTTACAATATTTTCAACCATGAAAACAAATTGTCAACATGAAAAGCACATGATCTGACCAATAAATAACAACAACTACCAACTGATGTTACACTCAGAAAGTGTTAATTTCTGCTAGCTTATTTTTCAAAGCTAGGTTCAAGTTGCTTTTTCCTTTCTAATTAAATATCCCCCATACACACACAACTTTAATTAATATCTATTTAGCATTTTTCAGATTACTGACTTTTTTATAAATTGCAACTTATATACCGGTATATATATTATTTATTTGTCTTCATTAAATTTATTTTTAACTAAAATGCATACAAAATTGGCAAACTTGATAGCCTACCAGAGGATGAATTTGATGAAAAATTTCAATGCAATATTAACAATGAGGAGACACAACCAAGAGTGATGCCTAAAAGAGCAGAAAAAAATATTATTAATTATAACCCTGAAACATAAGAATTAAATTTACTAACTGAATTTAGAAAATTTAAACAACAGAATGAACTACAAATCACCAAAGAAATCAAGAAGACTAACAGAAGTAGAGCAGAGTGAATCAAACCCTAGGAAAAAAGTGAGAAGGTCAATTTGAACTGGAGGTTGACTACAGGACTAAAGGGAGGATAATCAGGAGAACATCAGTGAGTGGGAAAAAGAGAGGAGACAGCCTAATAGTTCTCACAACCAACTAAAGGGCAAGAGAATAAACAGCAATGAAGTCTTCCCACCTAGTAGTTTACAGAGCCAACTAAAGGGCAAGCTAACAAAAAGTGAAAGAATATCCAACTTTCCTGCAATTAGTCCATACCACCAACTAAAGGGCAAGTGGATAAATGAGTATCCAGTGGAAGGTGTAAGCAATGGAAGAACTGTAGTAATATGAAAGTGACTAAAGGTGGATGGCACTACAGAATCTGCAACTGGCCAAGTGCTGAAAAAGAGCTCAGAAGGAAGTCAACAAAAGGATGACCAGCTAGAGCCCATCAGCAGTGGTTCAGACATGATGGATTACAAACTGAGAACTATCACAAGACAACTGCTAAAACTCACTCAGGAGATGCTTCATGCCCCCTCAGAATCAACAAATAAGCTATCTGAAAGAACAATGTGCTCAAATGATAGAAACAAAATGATGTTGATAATAGATGGCAAAAAGCTATTTTATACCAAGAAGTGCAATAAGATACAACTCACATGAAAAACTATCCCCAGAAACCAAAACACTCATTAGAAAACCAAAACAGACAGAGTGAACCTACCAATGGTGTTAGACAAAGAAATCAGACCAATGGTAAACATAATAATCAGCTACCCATGGAGGACAAATGAAATGCTCAAACAACCATACTGTACACATCCCATTTGATAAAGAATTCACACTAGTGAACCTACAAAACAATGACTTACAAAGATAAAATAGCTGAAATCAACAAGGTCAACATAGACAAAGAAAATCTCATGATAATACACATATTGAAAGAAAAAGAATTTAACAACAATCTAGAGACGGAAATAGAACAAATATTAAGAATAGCCAAAATACAAAAAGTACAGTTAGTGTTAGTGTCACTCACAACAATGGAGGAGATACCACAATTTCTATATGAGATGTGCATGCAGGTGGAAAATATATTTGTAACAGAAAGAGCACAAAAAAAACAATGATAACTAATCAAACTCAATCTACAGCTAGACTATTGGGCATAAGTCTATAGACAAATGGTGGAACTGTGGATAGTGATTGAATTATACATTCAAACAAAAACTATGGAAATGACAACAACAAAGAAAAAAGCAATGTAACTACACATAAATGCAGCTTGAACCAAAGACAAGAGCAATTAAAACAAATATGCAAGTTGAAGGGATGGAATTGGTGTATTGTGTGAATTGGTGATCAAGAGGTCTATGTAATTTACAATACATGCTCAAAAGGTTTGCTTCACTTGCCTTTTGAGCCTTTTTACCATTGAGAAAATTTTGATTTATTGAATTGAAAAAATTATATAGTTTTATTTCAGTTTTTTACAGCAGCATGTATTGCAATCAATTATATATCTCTTTAGCCTTACAGCTAAAATAGCAATGTTAGTTGTTTTCTTAGTTGTACTATAAAGAAAGTCTCACAATGTTTTGAATGTGTCATCAATTTCACAACTGCTCACTTTATTCATTGAAAAAGAATATTGAATTTAAAAAAACTATGTACTTTCATTTCAGTTTTTGTACTGCAGCATGTATTGCAATCAAATTATATATCCCTTAAGCTTCACAGCAAAAATAGAGGGCGCAATTTTGACATGCTTAGACTTGTAAAAAGCTTAAAATCTTCAGCTTGCAGAGCTCTATAAGCCTGCAAAATTTCATGGTGATAGCTGCAATATTGACAGAGTAATGGGCAAANGGCAAAGCTCTATAAGCCTGCAAAATTTCATGGTGATAGCTGCAATATTGACAGAGTAATGGGCAAAAATGTGTTTTTCTAGAAATTTAGAGGTAGTATAGATAGCAACTAACTTTGCTTAACAAGATACTGACAAAAATGAAAGTCAACAAGAAAACAAAGGAAGAATGGCCACAAATAATAATACAAATACCATTGAAAAAATACCACAATTTAATAAAAACCATTTTTCACATTTTTCAGGAAATAAATAGGGCCTAAGAATTAAACACCAAAAGGACTTCAACAAAGATGTCTTTAAAGAAATAAACACACCTGAAATTAGATATTGCACAACAGCATGGATCCTAGCAATATGCTTAACAGAAAAAGAAAATCTAAAACTGCCAATATCATGGAAAACCAGAGATCAAAGAATAAAAGCAAAAAGTATGAAATAGTATTTTCACCAATAAACACAAGCATGAAAAATTTCCTACTCAAAATAAAAATAGAAAAGTTAGCATTGCCAGGAAAAAGCAAAAAGCTGATGCATGTAATGGAGAAAAACATCATGAGAATCATCATGAAAAAACCACCAATGGACAAAATATTGATGGTAACAATAGCAAATCAAATAGTAATATGTCCAAATAAAATCACCCTATTCAAAGAACCAGTGAGAAAATATATATGGGGAGTGACATCTGAAACCAAACTCAAACAAATGGATGAACAACCATTGCTAACAACAAAGGAAATAATCAAATGAAGGATAACAAACACACATTACAAAACATCAAACAAAAGAACATAGAACAGGTGATAATCAATGAAATGACAAGGTTTGTAAAGGAAAATCCAAGATGTTCATTCACAGAGATACTAAAAAGAGCCAAACTAATGTTAAAAGAAGGAATAATGGAACCAATGGAACTACTAGAAATGGTGACCAAAACACAGAGAGAAACCCATTCAGAAGATGAACTACTAACATCAACCAACCTTCTATTATCACCAAAAACACATGAATGCATTGATAATATAAATATGGAAAAGTGGGGAAATCTAAGCCCAGCCAGCATAATGGAATGGATAGACACTGAAAATGAATGCTACCTATTAGAAATAAAAATAACAAGAGAAAAAGAAACAGAAATAGCCAACCAAAACTACAAAAACATAAAAGAGAACCACATGGTAGTAATGATGAAATTCATGCTGAAAGAAGCTTTTACAAAAACAGAACTGGAAGAAAAATTAAAACCATACAATCAACTAGCTGTAGATGTAGAATGTATAACATCAAAAATAGAAATAAAACCACCAACAATATTGAAGCTGCTGAAAAAAGGCCTCACAACCAAATTCTGGGAAAGAATACAAGAAGCAAAATGAACTACCTGGCAACCATAAGGATAGTGACAATGCTGACAACAATGGGAACATACTAGACAATGCAAACACAGTAGAAACAAAAATACTCAAATGCACCCCACCAAAAACAATATAAATCCCAATTTACTACCAAAATGGAGATCACCAAAAGAAAAAGTTGCAAAAGGATAGCTCCACAAGTACAAATTGTACATGAATAGCAAAGAGAAAGCAAAACAAATAATAAACACAGACAACCACAAATGAACAAAAGTGATAAGGTTGAAAGAAGGAAATGAAGAAAGAATATTCATAGAAGGACCAATAACACCATACAAATTGTACAGCAATAGAGAACCAATGCAGTTACAAAACACAATTTCCCTCACAAAGTTAAAAACGAGCAATCACACATAAAATACAAATAGTTGATTTAAAAGAAATTTATACAGATAGGTAGCAACAAATCATGAAATCAGGACGTCAAAAAGACATAACACTATTTTCAGAGTGCCGAAATAATAAACTCGAAAAATAGGCCCCCGAGTTGCTCTACACGTGGTAGGAGTTTGACTGTGGGACCAGACAGGAGTGTTTACGTCTCCTCAATCATTTCTGCAGCAAGGATGTCATCCCAAGACATAACATTGGCGTATCTAGGTCGCTGGGTAATTTGCATAAGTGTTTCAATCTGCATAACTTCTTCACTTCTCAGGCGGAAAAAACTCGATCTCTGGCAGACGGGAAGTTATAGGGCAATTTCTTCTTAGTTTGTTTAATCTCCACGTAAATGTATCGTAAAACGTTTCATAAAGACAAAGGCCTCTCTAAGCAATCCCATGCATGTTGCATGATCTATGAATAGGGAGCAATATGCGTTGACCTGCTGTAAAGTCATTTCTTCCGGATCTGTAACCTCTGCTCATAACATAGTAATAATCTTGATTCATTTAGTGATGTCATAGTATTGAGTGAGGGTTTCGATGTTGTTTATCCACATTAAATCGCCGGATGCCTGAAACAAAATGTGAACACTAGGGTCCAGCATTGCAATCTTGTTATGGATCTATGTTTTTCCTTTTGGAAAATATCTTTGATCATAAGTTTACCATCGAGCAGGGTGTCTTGAGTCTCTTTATACTCCTTTGATTGCATTGACTTATTGATCTTGGCCACTGTGGAGACATAATTGATAGAATCGGAACGTTGAGCAGAAACCTTCCTTCACCTCTGCTTAACGCGCCATGATGGTAAAATAAGCGGAGTCATTACGCAGGGCGCAGGGTGGAGGAATACACAACAAGTTATGCTTGTCCACATACCTTTCAACGTTGTTGAGCGCGACTTTTTCTCTCAGCGTGGCAGTCCCAATGGTAACGGGATAATTAATCTTGGCGTCTTTAATGGAGTCCATGCTCGTAGAGTTTATTGACCTGAGAGTTGGAGATGCGAAGGTGGGTCGTGGTACATTCTACGTCCAAGGCTATTTGTTGCCCAGGCGATTGTAGAAGAACCAACTACTCCTTGGTAAACATTTCTGTTAAACACCACTTCATTAGACCTAACATGTCGTTGTCATTGTTCTGCTCAATAACGCGGTTGACAATAGAGAGTTTCTTGGCAAACTCGTCTGGGTGGTGTTCTATGGTTAAGATTCGCTCATCCTCAGTGATTGACCAGGCTGGTGTGGGTATGGGAGAGCTTGTGACTCCTGAAAATTTTTGAAGGTTAATGGCCTCAATAAGCATATATTTCAACTAAAATATGTTTACTCTAACTTAGTTACAGAATATTAGAATTAATCTATAGAGTTTTGAATTCAAGATGCCAAAGGATAGGGGGCCAGTGTCACAACAGGGAGGGCCATGGCCTCCTGGCCCTCCCCTAACCACGGCCCTGGTGGCATCTCAAGAAATTTGAATCATTATACACCACTAAGCGGAGGAAAACTAAATTGATTTGCTTCAAAATAAGTGTTGTGCGATAATTCAATTTGCAAGTTCATTATATGCTTTACAACAAAGTGAAATAGCGCGATTTAAACAAGAAGGCTTAGTCAGCAATAAATCGTCATAGATAGTTCTTTAAGAGATCAACAACATAATATGCAATAGTGAAATGTCAGACAAAACTTTCCTGACGCAGGGATTGGTCATAGAGGCTTTTCTAGATTATAAAGAAACGTCAGAATTTATTATTTCATTTTTTCACTAATG
This sequence comes from Hofstenia miamia, assembly GCA_900660155.1. Lineage (NCBI taxonomy): Eukaryota > Metazoa > Xenacoelomorpha > Acoela > Hofsteniidae > Hofstenia > Hofstenia miamia. The sequence goes on along the minus strand of CABFPE010000214.1, from coordinate 1,051,112 downwards.
TATTAAAATAGTCAAGTTCATACGCGCGAAATTGAAGATAATATTTTTCAGATTATTAAATGAACCTAATTTCTTCCTATGTGTTAGACTTGAGCTGCGGATTTGGAAACATTTTTTGTGGTGTGAGTTGTGAGTCGAAATTTCTCGCCCCAGATTGGTACATCACTCAGATTATAATATTGGTCAGGGGTCAATTTTGGGTCCCTTACTGTTTATAGCATTTATTAATGACCTTCCCAGTTGATGCTCGGCTATGTGTTTCATGTATGCTGAGGATGTAAAAATTTTACATCATGACTTTTCATTACTAAAATCTGATGCTGATAAAATTATTTGCTGGGCTAAGGCAAACAAAATGAAGTTCAATTTTAAGAAATTCCAATTAATTAATTTCGGCTCTAAATGCATTTCTGAATTACATATAAATGATTCTGTCATTACACCAGCTTGCATGGTTAAAGATCTAGGTGTGTTTATCACGTCAAATTTATCTTGGTCCTACCACATTGCTCATAGGATTAAAAATTGTAATCTTACTTTACTTAGATTAAAAAGGAGTGTGCCAAAAATCGCACCCCCATCACTGAAAATTAAGTTGTATAAATTACTTATTCTAAAAGTATATTATATGCCTCACAAACGTGGTTTGCAAATTCAACGGATATGGTAAAACTGGAAAAGTTTCAAAGATGTTTTCTCTGGATTTCAAAGATGGAGTATCGTGTGGCATTAAAGTTTTTTGATACTTTTCCGGTTTCTTTCAACTCCAGTTAAATGACATCATTGTCATGATTGACATTCTTAATGACAGGATTGACTTAAATTTCCTAAACTATGTCTCATTTGAGTACAGAAGTAGACTTCGTTGCCCGCTTTTTAAAATTAAAGCCGTTAAAAAAATTCAAATGTGAATTGTGGTATTTCAACAGAATCTGCCGCATTTGTAACTTTTTAATTATTAAGTACAAGTTTAACTTCTTTGGGATGCCAAAGATTCTGAAAAAGAATGTCTTTGAAATTTCGTCTGATTATCAAAGTTATGGATGCAAAAGATTTTTGCTATGTTTTTGCTCTGATTGTCATAAATTCGTTAATTTTTGTATTACTTGAAGTAGTTTAATAAAGCCTTGAAGTAGTAGTAGTAGGANAAACGTGGTTTGCAAATTCAACGGATATGGTAAAACTGGAAAAGTTTCAAAGAAGATGTTTTCTCTGGATTTCAAAGATGGAGTATCGTGTGGCAATAAAGTTTTTTGATACTTTTCCGGTTTCTTTCAACTCCAGTTAAATGACATCATTGTCATGATTGACATTCTTAATGACAGGATTGACTTA
>CABFPE010000214.1:997133-1029731 GCA_900660155.1 Hofstenia miamia | reverse complement strand
ATATATATATATGTACGTTAAAAGTGTATACAGATAGGGTATGCTAAGACTTTTAAGATGAAGAAAATTTCAACTGTCCACAGCTGACAGATTCATTTAGCTACTAGTCAAAGATGGGATAGCATAGTAGCAGATGTAGCAGCTGCTACAGGTCCCGCGTTTCTAAGGCCCCGCCCTGAGTTGATCAAAGAAAAATTTATTTTTGAGAAATCATTTATGGTTAGATTCCATAGATCTTATCTAGCATTCATGTGTTCCCTTGCAACCAAGTCGACGTGTTGTGCACATCACAATGGTATGAGCTTGTCTTGTTTACTGCTACAACTGTTTTCTTCAGAAGGCATTCCCTTGGCTCTGGATATGGTATAGAACACACTTTTACCTTTAAATAATTTTAAGAATCAGCTATTTATAGGAAATTTCCTCATTATAATGAATCCTAACCAGTAATTACTTGATCAACTTAATTTCAGTAGTCAAATTGTCATTGAGTTTAAATTTAATTCTAATTAGTACCTGGGTTGCTATTTTTCGCATCTTTATGACAAAAATTCACACTTGAAAATTCACAAAATTTACTTGTGAAAAATTCTTGACGGTAGGAAATTTACTTTGTGCATCAATAATTATTCATCTACAGTACATATTAAGTTGAAAATTTTTTTTTATTACAGTATATATATTATACTTATATCTGTATGCTTGTCAATCTATTTGTTACATCTGAAAACCAATGAGGTTAAGTTCACACGTGCTGGCTGTAAAAATTTGTTACATTTAAATATAAAATTTAGTGGGTTTTCGAAGCAAGGTATAGACAGTATGGCACAATATTTAAAACACTTCAACTCAATTCCATTTATTGAAATAAATAAACAATTATCTGAAATAAACAGTAACAAAAAATCTTTTATTGCTGGAGCTAAGAACGTATTAAATTCCACTACAGCATTTGCTGACTCTTGAATATCTAGTCAAGATTTAAAATCACTTAGAATTTGCTGAAGTCCTAATCAATTTTACTTTTACATGATGAAAGTGAAGTAAGAGCCATTTTTCCCACTTAAATATCGATAATTCCACAATTGTTAATATGAATCGCTTAGGTAAATATAATTCAAAAAATCTACACCAAAAACTATTATTGTTACTCTGTCTTCAATTTGGGATACCCAAAAAGTTCTTGCAAATTCCTTAAATTTGCAAACATTTCAAAAAAGATATTTATAAACAAGGTTTACTTTGGGAAGGAACGTGAATTAGAAAAGAGAATTGAAAAACAGATATTAGCTCATTAATTCAGGAATTCATAGAAATTTGTTAAGAATTAAAAACTTAAAATTATAATGATGGTGTAGAAATCAAATATGATTCACTACCTTTTCATTATAATGTAAAATTTCTGTATATGAACTGTCTGTCGTAGTCTACTTAGTTTACAAGGACGTCTCTCATTTTGGTTGCAGTATTATACCATTAACAGAAACGTGATTTGATGGCTGTTTTGATGATATTTTTTCTAATTCGCCTTAAATTGTCTTCATTAGAACATGGTGGTTGTATAATTGTAGTCCACAACACCATTGTATTTTTAGAAGTTGATCCCAAAATTCAAGTTGATTTTGGATGTTCCATTATTTGAGGTTTCCCAACAGAATTCATACTCTTAATCTGTTTATATATCACCCTCCACTTGGAAACAAATTTAGACCTTCTGCTGATATTGTTAACTATCTTAAGCAACTTAATCAATATTTTCATCACTACTTAATTCAAAACGCTCCACATGAAACATCAAACGTAAATATTTTGGCGATCTTAATTTACCTGACATTGATTGGACTTCGTTTCCCAGTAAACATAGAACTGCTGTAACGACGTCGTTTTTGTGGTGTATTGGCATTTAATAGGCGTTGAATTGTTTGAGTGGTGTTTATAGTGCGGATTAGTGGCGGTGTACAATTCCGTCTAGCAAAAAATATTTAAAAATAGGAATAATTTTAGTATTATGACAATTTGAAGATAAATTTTTTAAAAACTGCATTTTTATTGATAGTTTGTCGTTTTATTGTGAAAAGACGTTATTTTGTAATGTCGTTTTAGTGCCGTTATTATGTCGTTCAGCGACGTCGTTACGACAGTTCTATGTCTTTTCATACATTTGACGACTCTCTGCTTAACTGTTTTGTTGATATGCATCTTGAGAAATTAATCAATTTTCCCACTCATATCGGTGATAACATTCTTGACGTTGTTTTTTGTAACTCCAACTTAATTTCCATCTCTAACGTAATCGCTGCATCAGATGGCTTCTCTGACCATGCTATAATTGTTTTTACAGTTTCTATAGTGAAAGATCCGCTTGATACTGATAAAATTCTTGGAATATCTACATCAAATAAATTTGATGATAATTTTTACTCATATTCACAATGTAACAATGAAGACCTTTATATTTCCCTTGCCCAATCAATATTTTCGCTCGAAATTCATTCTAATGATATTAATTTTGTTTCGATTTGGTATGAAAAACCATTCATGATAATTTCCAACATTTTTCCCCAAAACGAACTAGCAGACGTATCTGTTCACATTTACAAAAAATCGAAGACAAAACGAAAAGCTTCTTGCAAGAAAATCGTCAGCATTAAAACTAAAATATTATAAAACAACAAAACATCTATTAAATTCTATTGAACTTGATCAGTTAGTTTATGTAGAAACCTTCACAGATACTTCAGATATAAATTTGTGTTACAAATTTATTCGATCTTTATCCCCAAAATCCATGCCAAACCGATAAATCGAGATAAAGATTGTTCAAGTTCAGATTTTGAAATTTCTAACTTATTTTGTCATTACTTCTCTGTTTTTCCCCAGTTGTCATGATTTCCCAAAATTTTCTAGGAACTAAATACTTTGGACTTAATATTAGGCACCAAACAAGTTACCAAACTTTTATCTAATGCAATTCCAAAGTATGTGGTCCAGACAACGTTCCCGGAATATTTCTTAGAAAGCATGCTTCATATTTGGATCTTCATATAAAGAAACTATTTAATTATGGTAAAATTCTTATATTTACCCTTTGCACAAATGTGGACCAAAAATATAATTCTAATTAGCATTCTATTAGCATTTTATGGAAAATATCATTACTATTTGAACGTATTACATTCGATGCACTTTTCCAATAATTAAAGAAAGATACTAATGCATTCTTAATTTAGAATTGTTAGAAAAAGTTCAAAAGTTACTCAACTTCTTATTTAATGGATCGACTGTACTCTGAAAATAAGTCATGTATGATATTATATCTTGACTTTAGTAAAGCTTTAGATAAGCTAAGCAGATGGAATATTCCACATAATTTTCTAAATGTAATTGCATCACACCTATTAAATAGAACTCAACAGGTTATTTAAAATCTAACAATATATTATCAAAAAGTCAGTTTGGATTTAGACCTAATTATTAGACCACAGACGCATTATTGGTCCTTACTGAAAATATACGACTTAATCTGAACAATAACATGTGTACTGCAGTTGCCTTATTAGATTTAAGTAAAACATTTGATAGCATAAACCACGACATTCTTATGAAAAAACTAAACCGATATGGCTTTGATAATAGTGTGGAATTAATTAAAAGTTTTCTTTCAGAAAGGAAGCAGCGCGTCAAACTTGGTAATAATTTTTCAAGGTTTTTAACTCTGCAAAGGGGTGTTCCACAGGGCACGGTCCTTGGACCACTTCTCTTTACACTATATTTAAATGACATTAAAGATTATGTTAGAGATTGTGAGATCTATCAATATGCTGATGACACCAGTATCTTAGCAAAGAATGTTAGCCAATACAATGCAGCAAAAATTATTAAGAATAACATTAATTATCTTCCCAATTATTTCAACCAAAACAATCTTACAATAAATATAAAAAAACACAATTCATGATTTTTGCACCAAATGAGTCTCGTGACATAGCAAGTAAAATTGACATTGAAATCAATCATGGAAATATTCCGCAAAGTAAAACAATAAAATATCTAGGTGTTGAAATAAACAAAGAATTATATTTTCATGAATTCATTTTCAGTAAGCTGAGAAAGATGCACAGTGGTATTTCTTACATTCATGAATTGAGGAATATTACTAAAAATATCCAATTGATAAATGCATTTGTAAGCAGCTAATTCATGTATGCTTGCACCTTTTTGCAAGGCATAAGTTTATTCCTGCAAGAACGTGTAAATGTTACATCAATAGAGCAATTTGGACATTTTTCAATATCGACAAACAAGAAATTAGTAATTATTTGCAAAAATATGAATTGTTGTCCCCAAAGTACTTTATCAAGTACGCTAGTTTGGTTCTAATGTTTAAGCATGTTAACAAAATGCCAACTGCATTAAATCTATTCAATGACATTGTTACATATAACCCAAGAAATCGCAAATGTATAATTAACATTCTTAATAAATCAAAACATTGGGAAAACTCAATTATATATAATACTGCAGGTTGCTGGAATTAACTTGACAAGAACGTGAGATTCGCAAAAGATGTTAAAACATTTAAGCGTAAATTAAAACAAAATTTGCTAAGTCATCAGAAATTAATTGGTTCATCAAAAAAATGCATGCATGGGAAGACTTTGTTTAGTTTAGTTTATTTTGTTGTTTTTAAATTTTAGTTTTTTGTTGAAGCAATACTTCTAATAAAGTGCTTGTAAGATTAAACAACACGAAATCTGAATTGCTTCCCTTTACTAGTGGTGTACCCTAGGGATCTGTGCTTGGACCTCTATTTCTTATTTCCTTTATTAATGATGTACCTGATCAATGCATTGATACAATGCCGCTTCTATTTGCTGATGATACAAAGATAATAGGTCAAAACTGCACTGAATTACAATCAGATCTAAACATGTTTTTGTAGTGGACAAAATAAAACAGAATGGAATTAAACTTTGATAAATTTCAACTATTTACTATAATTTCTCCAGAAACTACTATTCAGCTAAGTAATGATGCAAGATTAGTTTCTTCATCTTCAATTGAAGATCTTGGCGTTAACATCTCAAATAATTTTTCTTGGAGTGAACGTATATCAAAGAAATTGAAATCATGTAACAAGTCCTTTTATTCTCTCATAAGAATTATATAATTCCATACGAATTTCAAAATGAAAAGGAATCTCTAGATTAATTGACTTTACCAGTTCTTCCTTATGCTTCCGCAATTTAGAATGCTAATAAAAATGATGTAAATCGCTTAGAAAAATTCCAAAGAAGATGTTCTTGTTGGATAATGCAATAAGAAAGTTTCAAATCTCGCTTAATTCTATTAAATATTTTGCCTATCTCTCTTAAACTTCAATTTTTTAATCTTTTTCACTTTAATAAGCAATTAAGCAATAAATTTGATTCTATAACTTTGTATACTTTAACTCTAAGAAATTCAACTCACGTTATCTTTGAAACAAAGTTTGTAGAAAATCAAAGATATTTCAATACTTTTTCCATCGAATGGTTTCATTAGCAATTTTCGTCTATTAATCTTCTTAGTGCACCAAATGATGTAAATCATAACTTAAAAGACTTTTTTAGAAGTTTTTCAAAACAAATTATACTATTGAAGGTCCTTGCACCCATTATATCGTCTGCCCTTGTAATATATCTCGCTCAAAACAAGGACTAAACTTTTATTAATGCAGTTCAATATATTTGTAAGTTAAAAATTTTCGTTTAAATAAAAGTCTCTCTTAGTGAAACTGCTTTTTAGCATGTATCATTAAGGAGATTTCAGGGCATATGTCAACATTATATATATATATATAATCTTGACATATTTTCGTGGATGTAAAGTAGTTGATAAATTCAATATTCTGAAGATTTTACAACTATTGCAAAGCATCATTGGCTAATTGAATAGTTTGCTCTTTTTGATATACTAACTAAAACAGAAAAGTTGATATTAACTAAACTCAACTATTCAACTTGAGGTTTACTATTTCATATATCGACTCTTCAGTATGATATTTTTTTAATTATATTTAAACGTAGCAAACGGAACCGCATAATCAATGTTTATGGTATGAATTACTAAAAGTGAATGATTTTTCCTACTTCTATACATCCATTACTAAGGTTAGCTAACACACTTATGTGGTTTGGGGTTTAGTAGGCGAGGGAAATTTCGAGCACAGGCTGATACCCTGTTAACTGATCCACGTTTCATTAGGATGCATGTAGTTTCTTTTGTGCTACGATGATCTTTAGAGATTTTTTTCCTCCTTATCTTTTAGTAGCTCCAACCAAAAACTTAGGCCTGAATCATGCCCAACCTACTTAAATCCAAATTTCCACATTTTTATGGCATTTGTTAAGAAATTTTCTACAATTTTGCGATATGCTATACTAAAGTAGGGCATGTTAGAAACGTCTAATAAAATATACTCACTTAAATTGAAAATTGTAAATTGAATTTTACAAGAGTATATGATACTAATGTACAATTTCAAAACTTTGTTTAAGAAATTATATAGCATTCACTAACTGTATATTTTTTCAATGTTAGTCCAATTTTTCAATAACTCAGTTGAATCCCAGCCCCAGCGCAGGTCCATCTCCGACTTTAACTCCTGTTAGCACAGGACTGAAAATCATTCCGCACTAAGACTGTGCTGTCACAAAATGCCTTTACTTACATTTGTAACTTGTCATAATTTCTCTATGCTTTTTATTAGCATTGCTATGTAATTCACCATATTTCACTACAAGTAAAAAATACCGAAGACTTGTTCAAATTTTTTCACTTTAGCAAAATATAATGTCATAAACACTTCATTCATGTATTTTTAATTTTGTGTTAAAGAAGTAAAATTTAATACAAGAAAGCTTGTTGGAAATCTGAGTAAGGATCACGCATATTGTAACTATGCATGATCTTCTATTTGTTAAGGAAATGTAGAGAAGATCTTCAATTGGCAATCATTATTGTCACATACAACATTATCAGTATGCTTTTCTAATCGCAATGTTTTTTTGCAGAATGAAATTTAACTAAATGTCAGGAAAAACTCGCTATTACTTGGTATGGATTAATATTCACTAGCACTCCCATTTGTAGTTAATAAGCCTTTTTTAGAAACACTATGCAATTTTTCATAATGCACTCACCGGTTTTATTTTTTAAGTATACTAAAATTTTCAGCTCTTAGAAATGATATTATTTTCCTTAATCATTGCTAGCTGCAGTTTTTGTTAAAATTAAAAGGACTAATTGCACAGGGAATAGCAGCTTGAAATCCTGTCAAACTCATGATATAATGAATTGAGCATTGTTAACCATCGCCCCAAGATTTCAATGGAAACTGTTATAATTTTGATCGCTCTCATTCATTCCATCCCAAGCAGAAAATTAAGCGAGAGCAGTTACAAAGAAATTAATTGCTTTAACTTCGGAGCCTTACTATAAAATATCTAGCCGGATTCATAACTGTCTCGGAGCTCGTATAATTCAAAGTTTTGTCTGAATCATATAAACTAGATTTAATTAGTTCTCCTATATATATAACATTAATTTATGCTCCAAATACTTACAAAATTTCATCAGTTATTTTTTATTAATATTTTTGCTTTCTAAATACATAATCAGACAATGTTCATTATCAAGTATTTTAACTTAACAGATGGACAAAAACCTATTTGTTTNTTTTATTCCTGAACATTGACAAATGATTTAAACTGTAAAGCCAATAATGAAACTGCATATATATTACAGCAAAATTTTGAAGCTATGAATTTCGTGAGATCCCTAAATTCTTCGGATTTGCCAATTACTGTCTTTATAAAAGCACCCATTCGGTTGGGATTGCTTCAGCAAATATATGAGAAGTCTAAATATTTTAGTGAAATTAGCTAAATAAAAAAATTTTTTATATCATACATACTAATGCAATCTAATATAGTCATGCAATCATGATATCAAGTGCAATGCAAATGTCTTCATGTGCATATTTTGCAAATCAAATTACCAGTTAAAGGAATGTGCTGGCTTTTCCAAAACTGCAGTGGACGCATTTGTACGTTATTCTGACAATCTCATTACAATATGGAATAATGACTATTCTTTGAAGGAAAAGAAGGAAGACATTGTTTCAGCCTTAAATTTTGGAATACCTAAAGTTTCAGAAATAGAAACTCGTATAAAATCTTTGTATCGTGAGGTTGAAGAAGAGTATAAGAAATTGAAAATTAGAGCAGAAGAGGAATTGCGTAAACTCGTTGAACGCAACAAAGAATAAGCCTCCTTATCTTCAATGTTAAAAGCGGTAAGTGACACGTCATTTCGTTTAAACTTACGCATTAATGGCATGCCCGAGCTTTCAGGAAATTATAAAGATAGATTGAAGTGTGAAATGGAATTAGTAAATGATATGTTAAAGTATTTAAATATAAAAGATCCACTGTGTAATGTTTTTAGAATTGGAAAATACAGCAAAAACAGCAATAAACCTAGAACTCTCATTGTCAAGTTTAACTCAGAGTGGACAGTAAGAAAAGTTTTTATCTCACGTGATCTATAAGAGGAAGATCGTTAAAATGAGGAAAAAATTTTCAAGAGATGTTACGAAATGATAAAAACAGGAATTGATAAGTTTGAATTAAAAATTAGAAATCTTAAGCTCTACAGAAATGACAGCTTGGTTATTGTAGATTGACTTCATAAATCAAAATTTCCACTGATACCGTCTATGTTCGTTAGCAATATGCATTTACTAAAGCCTAAAATGGATGAACTTTTTTCAGTTGTTTCTGAAAATCCAGAGGAGTTAGTGCTACTTGCTGAAACACATCTATCAAATCTAATTTCAGATTCAAGTGTTCATTTGGATAATTATAATATTGAGCGTATAGATACAATTGTTTCATATAAAGAAGTACTGATGATTTAGATTCTTTGTGGCATTCCTTACTTACGTTTTATACCTTCTTTGGTAAAAAGTGATGAATTTTTAGGAATAGAGGCCTTATGGATTAAATTGTCTCCCTCTTGCTCATCTCGTGGTTAGAGGTCGACGGTAAACCTAACCGAAACCGCGGTTTTCACGCAGACCGAAACCGAACCGACTCATTTTCACTAACACGGTTTCAAACGGTTTTTAATGACTGGTAGTTAGTAGCTGTGTAATACTGCCAAAGCTTTTGGTAATGGCGAAAAAGTGGTTGGCAATTCAGGCAACAAATGTGTCATCAGAACGCAAGGGTTTAATTGGATCGAACACGATCACAAAGAAGCGGTGCAGTCTTTCTGGTGTAAATGCTTCTTCTCTCATTAAGACTAAGAAAAACTTGAAATTAAACTTGTAAAACCATAAGAAAATATAGCTTCGAAAAACCGCGGTTTTTGCCCCAAAACCGATCCGAACTGAACCGAAGTTAACATTTTAAAACTGTCGACCTCTACTCGTGGTATTAGTGGATACACCATTGGAGTTATCTATGATCCGCATTGGAGTAATACCGAAAACAAAAGATTGACAAAATACCTTCGATTAGTAGCTAGGTCATTTGAAATTGACCAAATCATGTGATAAATATAGCTGGAGATTTTAATACTCTTAAAACTAACTTTTTCCTTACAGGACTTCACCTACACCAAATGGTTAAATCCCCAACCCACCTTGGCAAAACCTTAGACAAAATATTTACATCGAATCAAGCTATCTTTAAGGAAGTTTGCTGCCTACCAAGCATAGGAGGATGTCTTCACCAATCAATATTAATGAGGTCAACAGAAGATAAACATCGATCAAATTCTTAGATATTGCGTTGAAGTATTTGCGATACAAACAAATTAGAATTTGGGAAATTTTTATCATCAGTAAACTGGATGGAATTCTTTAGGAAGTACTCAACTTTTTTAGTCAATTTCACATCGAATTGAAATTTGTTTCCCAAAAATTAAGAAACTCATAAAGAAAAGGGGACAATCATTACCTTTTGGCAATTTAGTTATATTTAAAAAATTACAAAATTACATTAACAGAGTTTTGAAGGTTTCAAGAGAAAAATGAGTGTTATATCTGTTCGATCAGGGCAACTAACTACTGGAGGGTCTCTTAGTCAAATGTCGCCAAAGTGACCTTTATAATGAAATTAATTTAAGGCTAACAGAATGTCATTTCCAACAAATTTCTCTAACAATAAGTAGTCACAATTGTGAAATATATGTGAGAAATGATAATTTTTCATATATTAAAGAAATTACCTGTTCGAAAAGCTTCAGGTCCAGATCATAATTCTAAAGTATTGCCCAAATGGATTCTGCAAAGTTTAAGTTATGAACTAGCAAAGCCAATTTTTATTTTCATAGAATCTTCTTTGTATGATTCTTCAGCAGAAACATTCGTTACTGCAGATATTATTCACCTTGAAAATGTTAAACCTGTTATCACACAATTGACGGACATACTTCCAATATCTTTAACTCACTCAGTATCTAAATAAATTGAACAAATTATTATTGACAAAGAATTAAACCCTAAATTTTAGGCATTTTTAGATCCCAGGCAATTTGGAGGAACACTTGGTCGTTCTACAGTTCATGCTTTAATTGAAGTTGTACACCATTGGCTGACTCTGCTCGAAAAAAGAACTCTTACATACCAATATTCTTTTTCTACTTTAAAAAAGCCTTTGACAAAATATCATCCGTGATTGATAACAATATTTTCTACATAAAAAGATGACCCTGTGCTACTAAATACTCTTCTCACATGCTTTCGATTTTTGTTTTTTATAAAAAAATTTTAAGTATAGCTTTATATATTGATTTCTTTGCTCAAATTCAAACATTCATCAAAGATAATATCTCAATAATTCATGTGTGTTCAAGCCTTAATTGGTTTTAAATTCGTTTACAAATTCGTCAAGTACTATTTTGCTAGGAATATTTTTCAATTCATTTTTGCATTTAATTTGAAATCCTGCCTAATTGAATATTGACAAAGTCTATCGATTTCATTCTGATGTATATTAAATTCTCTTTGTTGTTCACCGCTATTACCCATCGAAATGAAGATGCTATGTATAATCTAAATTATTGTGTTATGAAGCGCTGACAAAATTTTCACGAAAAAAAAATAATAGAAATACCAAATAACACAAAATTTAGAAAGGTATTTATTAATCAATAATATTCTTTTTATTTCATTACTTTTTGCACTGTGAGATAATGTAACTTTAAATTTATTTATAAACATATAATTACACTTAGTTTTAATTCAAGTTGTTCGATCAATGATTGGTAGCTTTCAATTGGTTGACAGAATTTCTAAAATAGATATTCTCTCTATTAAAATTTTTTAACGAAGCTAAAAATATACAGCAAAGTTATCAAGGAGTTACAAAAAATAAACCCTCTTAAATATGTAATAAGTTATGTTTAATTTCAATTAAATACAGGAAGTCATTACACGATTTCACTTTATGAAGAAAATATAAAATTTGGTGTGTACAATGCATTAAATGAATTGGCTAAGAATAGTTTAGAACTTTTTCCAAAAGTTTCCAAATTTTTTAACGTTTATGAAACGCTGCCTTAGTTAGATTGGAGTTGAGCTATATTAGAGTAAATAAAAATTCTACAGATTTGTACAATTTCAAAGTTAATTAATATTTCTTTTATACATTGCAAAACTTTGAACACTTAAATATTGTGAGAACTTAAAAATTGTCAGTTCTGAAATTTGTATTACACGTAGAAATTAGTGCCGAACCATAGCACTAATCAACTTAGGATAAGACAATGCAAGTAACCTCGCAATTTTGTTCCTCATATCCTTTAACTATACAGCAGTTTCATAAAAAAAATTTCAAAAATATTAGTTAACGTGCTACTAAAGAAAACTAAAAAACACCACATGATAGTGGATATCTACTTTGTCATCTAATTTGTTATACTTTCTTGATCTGCTAAAATAATAATAATGTCGCCGATTTTTTATTAAGTTCATTGATTATATTATTTATGTAATATTTCGTTTTTGCAATAAATAAAAAAGCGATAAAACTAAAAAATACCGATAAAATTTACTGACATCACATACAATCTTTTGTTTTTCAAGAAATAGGAATATATATATATATATATATATATATATATATATATATATATATATATATATATATATGTATATAGATATATACATTATATATATGTATATATATTATATATAAACATGTACATTTATATATATGTATATAGATATATACATTATATATATGTATATATATTATATATAAACATGTACATTTATATATATGTATATAGATATATACATTATATATATGTATATATATTATATATAAACATGTACATTTATATATATGTATATAGATATATACATTATATATATGTATATATATTATATATAAACATATACATTTATATATATGTAAATATAAATAGATGTTGCTTCTTGATCTGCTAAGGACACGCCTAGAATCACGCATCAATAGATATATTAAAGAAGGCCAGGTTGACTGATTCAAACACAAAAATAGTATCCATTATAGTTTTATAGCAAATGTTGTAATGCATCTACCAAAAAACTACACTTTATGAAATTGAAGTATAGGGCTAGTTGGTTAATAAGTGTTACCTTTCTTGAAACAACAGCATCATTTGTCTTTTTTTCACCTTATTGTACAATTACTTTACAGTAAAAGCAATCTATATATAAGGCCATCCAGCCGAATATTTAATCAAGTTTGTCCATCAATATGCGATTAGAATGAACGTCAGATTGGTGTTTTCAGGCAATTTCTTTTGCATATATAGCTGAATACTAGAGAGTGAGATAAACATGGACGCGACATCGATCCGATCGTAAGATTTGCTACCCGAACCCGACCCCAAACGTTTGATTTGATTTGACGTTGTGGATTTTTTTCCAATCAAACTTTCATTAACGTCGATCATTTTCCGAAGAGAAAACAGCAATTCATTCTTATTACTTAACGTCTTAGATCTTTCTCAAATCAATCTGTGACTAGCTTCAATATTTTTTTAAATAATCAATTTAACCTTTGTACTCGAACCCGACCATTCTTTACTGAACACCTATGAAAACACAAGAAAAANAAAATTTACTGACATCACATACAATCTTTTGTTTTTCAAGAAATAGGAATATATATATATATATATATATGTATATACATATATATATATGTATATATATTCACACACATTATATATATAAATATATACATTTATATATATTGTAGCATGGCTAGGGTGCACGGACGTGCACTGAGTGATAGAACTCGACTAACTATTTCTCTATTTAAAATTGAGTTCGTCCATTATATACAGTAAATCTCGACAATATCTACAAATAACTGGTTAAACTATTTAGTGAACACGAAAACAGCGAACTGGCCGATACCAAGAAACCGTACCTACTGCCACAATACACATATATATAAATATGTATATATACATATATATGTATATATATGTATATATATGTATATATACATATATATGTATATATATGTATATATACATATATATGTATACATATATACATTTATATATATATATATGTATATATATTATATATAAACATATACATTTATATATATGTAAATATAAATAGATGTTGCTTCTTGATCTGCTAAGGACACGCCTAGAATCACGCATCAATAGATATATTAAAGAAGGCCAGGTTGACTGATTCAAACACAAAAATAGTATCCATTATAGTTTTATAGCAAATGTTGTAATGCATCTACCAAAAAACTACACTTTATGAAATTGAAGTATAGGGCTAGTTGGTTAATAAGTGTTACCTTTCTTGAAACAACAGCATCATTTGTCTTTTTTTCACCTTATTGTACAATTACTTTACAGTAAAAGCAATCTATATATAAGGCCATCCAGCCGAATATTTAATCAAGTTTGTCCATCAATATGCGATTAGAATGAACGTCAGATTGGTGTTTTCAGGCAATTTCTTTTGCATATATAGCTGAATACTAGAGAGTGAGATAAACATGGACGCGACATCGATCCGATCGTAAGATTTGCTACCCGAACCCGACCCCAAACGTTTGATTTGATTTGACGTTGTGGATTTTTTTCCAATCAAACTTTCATTAACGTCGATCATTTTCCGAAGAGAAAACAGCAATTCATTCTTATTACTTAACGTCTTAGATCTTTCTCAAATCAAGCTGTGACTAGCTTCAATATTTTTTTAAATAATCAATTTAACCTTTGTACTCGAACCCGACCATTCTTTACTGAACACCTATGAAAACACAAGAAAAATATAAAAATAATCAATGAGTATTGCTGTCCAGTCAATTATTAATGGAAGAAGTTGAGGACTGAAAGTTCGCCTCGATGACTTTATGTACATATATTGATAGCTCCTTCATTACTGCAATTAGTACTGATGTTCTGAGGTAGGGCCCTTGTCCGTGTCCGGCACATAGCCCGTACCTATAAAAACAGGCACTTTGGTTTGTCCGTGCCTATATCCCTAGCCTGTTATGCCCGTAGCTATATGCTACTTAGCAAAAAATAGCTTAACCCAGCAAGAAAACCTGCTAGTGTGCTATTATCAATGCATACTTATACGGTTATAACCAAGGCCGGCCTTAGGCTACGCGGGGCCCAGGGCAAAATGTGGCCTATAAGTAAACTGAAAAAGTAATGATAACAACGTCCCTGTTAAAATACTTTGTGTTTCGCCACTTTATTTAGTTACAAAACTGGATATATCTGTGCTTACATATGCTATTTGTTGGGAAATTACATAGCTTGTAAAGTATATATAATTATATTTTTGCTTGATAATTTTACATTATTGCATCACAACAGTTTAAGACATCAGTTCTAAATCCAAAAAAGCAGTTTCATTAAGTTTATTCATTACAATTATGTTAATTACAAACATATTCAGCAGTTTAAAGAGAATTATAGATTTTTAGAAATCCTAAAAAATCTTTAAGCAACTTTAAAATATTCAACGTTTGGAGAGCAATATTACACTTCAAAGTATCTTTAAGTCACTATAAAACAGATCAGTGTTTTAAAAACCCATCTAACAATTTAATGTATTTTTTTAGTTATTTTCAAGGAATTGATTGTTTCAAGAACTTAAAACATAAACAGGAGAATTATTAGAACCTTAAAGATTTTGTTGGTACCAGTTTCTTTGGTATATTGTATATTTACAATGAATGTATATCAAAGCCAAGTTTTAAAAATTAAGGAAATAATTGCAGTTCGTGTCTTGCCACTGCATATAATAATACAATTACGATTATTATTATTTTTAATATTATAATGAAATATAAAATTATGTAGAAATTGAAATAATATATTAAAAATAATTAATGCTATATGATATAATTATATTAGCAAAATAAGGATACATTCATATAATTGTTTATTTCTTTGAATTTGGAAATTAATTGAATTAAACCATTTGATATGAATTACAAGCCACTTTATCATTCTGTGTATATGGTAGATAACAAACATCTTATAATTATAAAGTTAACTCGAAAAGAGATTTACATGTTGTAAATCATAGTGTGGATATTAAAGTATGCACTTTAATTTTCAAATGCAATATAATTGTTGAATTCCTAATGTGGAAGATTTAATATAAATTTTCTTAAATTTACTAATAATTTGTCTATGTTAATTGTTTAGTGCGGGGTCTCTAAAGGCGCGGGGCCCATGCCATTCGCCCCCCCCCCCTTAAAGCCGGTACTGGTCATGACACCTATCAGTGTAGTTTATATTATGAACTAATTTCAATTTCAGCACTTCTGTTGACAACACTGAGAATTTTAATTTTCCAATTTCAAAGTCATAATTAAGTTAAGATTCTAGAAGATTTATGAACTCGTTTTCTCAATTCATTAACCAATCGTGCATCCAATTATATGTTGCAGAAAGATTGTGAGATAAGGAATTTTGTGAAATCATGAAAATTTAGTGAATTTGTGAAATTGGTATTTCACATACACAACTTCATAAAAGCATTAAAATACATAGATACTTCATGTAATTATTGGAAAAATACTTAACTTAACTCGATCCCCAACTCCTAAAATTTGGTGGTTTTATGAAGTTTTTTAAGTAAAATAGCCATTTCAAAAATACATTGAAATTTTAAAGATTTCATGACATACAAAATCTTACGGTAACATACATCTCATATAACTATAATTGACAGCACATCAAGCAGTTTGAAAATACTTTAAATGGGCTACTGATTAAGCTTTAACTAAAAACGGTGTCTTAGTTTTCACAATAAGCGTCTACACTGCTTATATGACCTCGCAAATCCATTACATTCAT
Source organism: Hofstenia miamia (assembly GCA_900660155.1). Taxonomy (NCBI): domain Eukaryota; kingdom Metazoa; phylum Xenacoelomorpha; order Acoela; family Hofsteniidae; genus Hofstenia; species Hofstenia miamia. The sequence continues at coordinate 1,013,333 of CABFPE010000214.1, read as the reverse complement.
TCGATTTAAACAATATGTAACGTATTCTGCAACTCATAAAGTGAGATCGTTACAATATAATGTACATAAGTACGATATTTATTTGAAAATTGCAATATCAGAAGAGAACAGTGAAATTGAGCTCCTTGGTTTTGAGGAAGACAGTTAATCTACTGTATGTGGCTTAATGTTATATTATATGTGATATGTTGTTATTTTTGTTGTAAATATACATGGGGGTTAGTTTTTCACGAAATAAATATACATGTATACATGCGTGGCCAAAACGATTGGCGGTTTGAACATTTGGAACAACTAAACTCTGTTCCAGTTAATAAGTAAAGTCTTATAACAATAATTGGGGTTTTATTATAGCGTAAATACCATGGTTTTGGCTCGAATTAGATAGTTTAGGATCTTGTGCATATTATAAAAAAATGAGAATCAATATTTGAAATTACGCTCATGTTTATATCATTTTCCTAAAAAACCGGTTTACTTATTAAATGGGACAGAGTTTAATTTATTTAGTTTTTAAAATACTTGGTTCGCATTTTCTCCAAATGCACAGACAGGTTGGGGCATATCAAAAATTGGCAAGGCCATTAAAATGTGCTGATTTTTTTAAAGAAATTACATAAACCATAACAACAGTACAAATACACATAACAAGTTTATATGAAAAAACCCATTATTTTTCTTGACATCTCGAAGAGCTTTGGAAAAAGTCCTTTGATGTAGAATAATGGTAAGTTGTAAAAAATCTCTTGCAGTTGTTCCCACAACTGTTCTGTACATCTTGGATACTGCTCAAACAGAATGTATTTCATCTGAGTCTAGACGTTCTTAAAAATATTCAAATCTGGTCTGCTAGTTGGCCAATCAGTCAGAACTGCAATCTAAGCATTACACAGCTACAGCGAATTACTAAAATTATATGAACAACAACTTCAAAAGATGAGCTGATGAACTAATGTTTTAGAAATTGTGTCCACTTATTTCATTCTCTTCCACGAACACTCTGGTTATTTGAATTGTGTGGGCTGGTGCGCTATCCTGCCGAAGTAGGACATCACAACTGGAGATCCACAAGCATTTGTTTTTTGAGGATGTTTTTGTAGACGACACTCTTCATATTCCTTTGAATCTTTACGAGCTTTAGTTCACTTGAAGCCTTCAAATGCCCATGACCTACTAAAAGTAGGTCATGAATGGCTTCAGACCATTATGCTGCCGCCACCATACTCGAAGTTTTCCTTGTGTACCATGGGTTGTAACGATCATTGATGCCCCTTGGTCTTCCCAAATAGCTTCTACAGTTATAATTAAGCTTGAATATGCTTTCATCAGTAAGCACCACTTTTGGACCAATCCTCAGTAGAATTTGAAAGATGTTGCTTGCAGAACTCAGAGAGAAATCTCTCCTGTCGTTAAGTTAGGTGGGGCAGCAATGCATCCATATACACTGTAGATTATTTTCAAAAGGACATGAAAAATATGTCCGGGTTGAGAAATCTGAATTCATGCGGACCTCACTCTTTGCCTGCTTAGGCGACATTTTGCGTGGTCTCCCAGCGCTTTTTCCTTCTGTTAAATGTTGTTTTAGAAGTCGACGAATTGTAGATTAAGCAACCCCAGTTGCACTCGATATTGCTGCTTGAGTTGAATCTTGAGTCTTCATGCGCAAAATGATATCACGAATATGTTGAGTTATCTGCTTGACAGGTATTTCACAAATTGAATGAGAAGTTTAAGCCCACTTTTCTTTATATACATTTTATGATACTGCTTTGAACTGCAAATTTGCCTTGCTTTTGGCTTTGTCTTTGCAAAAGATTTCAACCGCAACCTTTTGGCCAGCGTTTATATAGCCACTGTCAATTTGATAGGCACAAGGTCTAAGAATTTGACAGCCCAATCATTTTTGTTATAACGAATCTTGCCTAACATCAAAGAGAATTAGAATTCAAAATTTCGTAGTAAAATGCATAATAGATCAGATTGTATTGTTTCCTAAACCTCAACTGTATGAAACCGCCAACTTTTTTGTCCACGACTGTACTATAGATAGAAAGTTCTCATCAATCAATAGGCGTAATGTATTTCAGAGCTGTAAATGGGTTGGGTTTACCCACCCTAACATATGGCTTATATCACATTTCTTGCTACTTTTTGGGTTGTGTAAGTGTTTGAAGGCAATCAAAATTATGATTGGATCATTGAATGACAATAGGCATCCACGCTTTTAGGAGCATTATATATATTTTTTTGTGCTAATATTTAATGTTCCCTATAAAAATACTTCTAATACTGTTTGACTATTTTTCATCCTCAATACGTTTATGTGTGGGCTTTTTCAAACGTGTTTTTGAATATTTTCCATGAAACCATATTTTAGTAGGGTAATGTGGACAATACTTTGACACATCGTGTTAGCTCAAAGGCATGTAAAGCTCAATAGAACTTGGTTTACGTTTGATCAAAATGCATTTGTTGAATTTGGGGTAGGCTCAGAATATCTTGACCCATTTAAAGCTCTGACATACTTCTAACAAATAGTTTTGATAACTAAAGTCATTGAGCGTGACAAATAATCAAGTTCAGCCCGGTACGGGCCCTACCCTATCTGATATCAATAAAAAATGCTGCTATAATGATGTACAAAAATCATGAAAAAACAATGGGTATTTTTGCACAGTACTTGAAAAAAGAATTTGGAGAATATTTAAATTTATATTCATGGAGCAAGAAATTTTTTAAAAATAATGTCAGCAAAAAATTTTAGGAAATAATCAATGCCCCTTTATTAATTCATTAATGGACTCATAAATGGCATAATCAATTTCATTAGCATTTATTTAAAATTAATGTGGAGAAGTGACTGCTGTTGCAATTCTGATAACCGCTTTTTTTCAACATATCTAGACATAAAACCTCATAATTATACTTCACTGACTGAAAGGTATTATCTGGGAAATAATTAAAGAATAGAATTTTTTTTCATCAAGTACTTGGTCCGACCAGAAAGTCTTGAATTTGCGAACTGCATTTTACATTTATGTATAAGATGCGAATAAATGTTCGAAACTAGGCCATAATGCTTGGCCAATTAGATGATTTCTAGTATTTGATATAAATACAACGAATGGACATATCAAATGTACAGTTTCAGATCTTGTTCTACATTGAAGCTCAGTGTGGTAACTCAGTTGTGCCGATCGTGAAGCAATTGAAGGTATTATAAACAGCAACGCACCGAAGTCAAGGTGAAATTTATAACTGCATGGAATCATTTAAGGCAGGTTGAACATCTCTCCCTTATTAATTTGGTTCTGCTCAAACAAGTACATCCGCAACGCCTACAAATGTTACACTGGTGTGAACGTTTATGGACGTTTCTCAAACTCTGCTACCACTTCCATTTCTAAAGAAACTGACGGATTAATACTGACGAAGAAAAAGCAGCACTCGTTCTCAACGGCAGAAGGAATCATAGATTTATTCTTGCATTGATTTTTTGTTCTGCAATGAAAAGCCTTTGCATGCAGAAAGAATGCTTGCCAAAACGCCATAGGTTCTTAAGGAGATAATGTTCCTTTTGTAAGATATATATTTTTATGTGAAATTAATGTTGCAATTCTCCAAACTTTCTGATCAATCCAAATATATCATTACTAACATGCCATTAAATTTGCTCTCTCGATGCACGTGAGAAAAACACAAAACAGATTCAATTTTTTAATCATTTATTGGACTGGTAACAAGGCGATACGCTCAACAGGCTGTGACATCCATATTTTAACAATAAATAGCGAAGGCCGAAGCAAATGTCTAATTAATTATTACTTTGCTAATCGTTAAGAGGCGTCGTAAAAACTAACCAATTTATATATACTAACGTCGCCGCACAAATTTTCAATATTTCTGCTTGACTTATTTTGCTTTTTGCATTTTTTATACATTGAAATATTACTCATAATACTATACAGTTCATATTCGTTTTGCATGCCTCGTAAGTGTTCCGTTGGTTACTGTACCTCAGGATATAAAACTAATAAAGAACATGTCTCGATTTATCGTTTTCCTAATGAAGAAGAAATTTGTAAAAAAGTGGGTTGCAACTCTGCACAATCGTATTACAACTGTTACGCTTAATATGGGTAGTACACATTGGCCTCCTGACACTGAAAAAATGCTTTACCTGGTGGTTGTACAGTGCCTGTCTGTCCACCCAGAATATTTCAAAATGCTCCTCTCTCATGTGTTCCCTCTAGTCAATTGCCTGTTCACCAAATTTTTCAGAAAACCTCATGTGACAAGCAAAGAATTGCTTCTGAAAATTTGTTGTTTAAAAATTTAAGGTGAAACACCACATCAAATAAAATTTTTCGCAATTGTAACACTATCATTCAAAAAAAATATTAGAGAATTTTAAATATGTATTAGATAAAGTTATTTTGAAATATTGCTACACATAAATAATGAAAACAATTTATTGGGGTGATTCATATTAAGAAAGTTCAGCAAAAAACAGAATTAAATCTAAAGAGTCTAATCATAGCTATATGTTTCAAGATATGACAGTATCACGATGTGATATTAATGCCATTATGATTGTTTCTGCTTCACGTTGTGGCAGTATGCACAAGTGGAGCATATTTTGTTTTACAGTCTGATAAGTCATTTAAGATTTAAGATCGATACCTGTTTACAATCTAATGAAGCAAAAATTGAACTTTATAACTATTGGAAAGGCTGTTTCCCTACCATTTCTATCAGCAAAGCAATCTGTTCATCATTGGTCAGAAATTGACAAAGTTCTTAAGCGAAGTCGCTTAAATTATGCTAACACTGAAGAAAACTATATATATATATAATCTATCCTGCCCTGTCCTGTTTATGTTCATCTCTTAAATATATGCAGTTTTTGGACATTAATGTAATTCAGTTCCGCATGCATACCTGACGTGGTAAATAGCGATGAATATTACAGAACCCCAAGATGTTTCAATGCATCTTTTACTTATGATTATTAGAATTCCTTCTTACTTGATGTTGGTCTTTTCCAAGTTCGGGAAGCCTTCAATTCTAGGAAATCAAAGCGCTAAGGCCATAATTTTTCATAGTCTATCATCTTTACCTACTGAAACTATCAAGTTTTTTATTTCTATGATTGAAAACTACAGCAACTTGATCCCTTCATTCATTAAAACTTAGTGTGACTGTCTGCCTATATTGGCTAATGACGATCCTACCTCGTCATGCTTGGCCCTATTCTTATTCTCTATTAACTTCTCATATCCAGCCATTCATTCACGTATTAGACAATTATAAAATGTAAGGAAAAACTGTTGGATGAAGAAACTTTAATGATCAGTGAAATATTGGATGTACTTCTAATGACGAAAGTTGGAATGATTAGTAGTGAACCAATTAGACATTTTCATAAATTTTCTAATAGTTTTAGCAGCATTTTTTCCGCTGTAGGAAAGTGAAAATTCATTTTCCACGCATGAATATTCATTTTATCCTTTGTACATGCATTTTGTTCACTAGGAATTTGCTTGAGGTGATCGTACAAAGTTTTACAAATTTCAAGGTACACTTTTGCTTATATTTTTGTAATGTAAGAAACAATTGTAATTGATAAGAATATCTTTGGAAGCTCGTTACATAATATTTTGTGTTTGTTGCATAACTATAAAGCACTCATTCTAATTATATTAAATTTTATATAATTTAATGACATCTAGCGGAATTTAATGACGTTTTTATGTCAATATTCTTAATACAATTTAAATGCTTCTTATAAATATTTAGAAGTACAATAAGCTTGGGAAAAATACGGTATTTAAATTTTTAAATATTTTTTGAAAGAAAAAATTCATTTTTAAAATTTTGTTTTGTTTAACTAGCAAAATCTTCATTAGTTTATTCAGCTTATTAGTGTAGGTTAGTGATGTGCGGATACGGGTGCTCCCGTGGTTAGTCGGTTTTACCTGCCCACTCTCGCCGGTACAGTCGGATGCTCATAATATATATCTACGGGTATGTTTTTTTACTCCACAATAGTAGCATATTAAACAAACATTTTTCCAAAAACAGATATTTTATTAGTAAAATGTTGCTAAAAATTATCAAATTTATAAATTTGAGAAAAAATGTAATTATTGGACGCGGATGGGTCTGGCCAAAAAGTGCCCGGCCCGTAGACCTTACCCTATAAAAATAATCCTTTTGGTTTGTTCGTGACGTATCTTAAGCCCGTTATGTCTATGTCCGTAGCAAGATGGTATTTGACTAAAGTAACTTTACACAACAAGAAAATCTTCACCTGTGGTATTACATATGCATACCTAAACGGTTATAGTCAAAAGACTAACCGTGTGGCACCCCCTTCAAAGAAGCTTACTACGTCTAAACCCAAGTAAGAACTTTTATTGACATCACTGAGGGAGTGAATTTTACAACTATGAAAACATAAATAAGTCCCGTTGCAAGTAGATTTATCAACACATTTTGTTAATTCATTGACGAATTGTGCATCAAACTTTATATCTATAATGGACATTACATCAAACTGCATAAAAAATCTTCGTATGGACAATACACTTCTTGTAAAGTAAAGTAAATTACATAAATTCAATTCGTACTATATTTAACGTCTTGTGAAGTTAACAATGTGTACAATATGATACAGTATGTACATGTACATGAGCACTGTGATATTATCAGTTCAATATCAAAAATAGCATGCACCATGGACATATTAGAGCTGTACGCCGCCACGTCACGCCGCCACCGCATTTTAGGTCACACCGAGTCACGCCGCCGCAATAGGATCTGAAAAACGGCGTAAGAACGGATACCTGAAGCAGTGATCTTTTATAGCCATTCGTTTATATTTGATTTTGATTTCAGATCTGCATTGAAATGGTACAAAAATGCTACAAGCCTGAGCTTATCACAGATAAGAAATGTGCTGTGTTCAAATACTTTGGTGTTTTATTTGAAGACGGAGTTAAGGATGAGAACCGTTACTATTGCAAGCCATGTTTTGATAAAGTTGAGAATAAAACTGATATTGCTATTTCAAGATTTTTCGGTACAAAAATAGCATTTCAACGGGAAGCCTTCGAAGTCATCTAACGGATAATCATAAAATAAATTATTTTTTTCACTTTTTGCGGGCTCACGCCGCCGCCGACATATACATGAGCATTCAATATTTGAATATAGAAATGAAGTGAAATTCTTTAAAATGGAAAAAATAATGAATTGTATGTGGCTTAATGAAATACTTAATGTTGTAATTTCCCGCTATTGACCTACATGAAAATTAGTTGTGCATGGAATAAATATACAAAGAAATATAAATATAAAATACAAAGAAACTTCTAATAAATATGTTATAAACTTTAAAGAAATGGTTTTATTTGAAGAATTCAGACCCTCGTTCAAGGCCCGTATGCCTGGCCCTTGCCCGTAGCATAGAAGCCCGTTCCCGTACACCTTTGTCCCTGCCCAGTATGGGCCCTACCCCAGCTAATATGAATATTCTTGACTGATATGGCGAGGAGTTTTTGCAAATCATCTCTTTTGTGGAGAACTATCGCCAAGATAAATGAAGAGATCTTAATGTCGAACCTAACTCCAGATTTTCAGTTATAACAAGATGTTAGCAAAACTATAAATTTTAATAAAATATCCACTGTGATTTTCACATTAATTTTATGAAATAGAAAATAACAAAGAATTTGTACTTTTGTGATTGAGTTTTTATGCAATTTTGTTTTGTCAACATCGTTATAAGAAATGCATCCTAAAAATTGTGAAATTATTTTTCATTTTTCTGCTATAAATAAAGAGATTTTGAATGATTGATTATAAACTCAATCATTTCTTAAATTTCTAATCGACGACTACAAATGAATATATATATATTTCGAATGCATATTTTCAGAAGGGCAAAAAAATTAAGGTTCTGTTGTAATTGTTATTAGTTTTGTCTACCCCTCTCTCCAGATGTATATTTTAACTTATCATTTATTTAATACTATATTTTTTAGTTACATAAGTGTGATTAGTGCAGTAAACCAGAGATTACTAGAATTTATTGAATGATGGCGATATATATATATATATATATATATATATATATCTATATATATATATACATATACTCGCGCTATGTATTTTTTTTAGTAAATATATTGGCTCTATGTACTAGGCCAATACATATACTGGCTCTATGTACTACCGCAAAAAATATATATAAATTTTTTTTCCCTTTTTTTATTATTTTAACCTAAAATATTCTTATTTTACATTTTTGCTCAAATATTGTTGCTATAAAATACTTATTTATGTAATATAATGTCAATTTGTAGTGCAGCAAAATACGAAACACTTGATATATTTTCATGAAATGACTACTTTATTCGTGATTTTTTCTTCTTTTTTTTACATTGATCTTCACTAGTCGACGGAATGTCAGTCTCTAATTGTGTCCTATAGTAATTAAACAAATTTGAAATTTCAGTTTCTGTCGCAGGGGCTACGTTAGTACAAAGCGCTAATATATTTTCATTTTCGCAGAAAAATAATTTTTTTTACTTAAGAAAGAAAAAAACTGATTTTTTAATGAAATTTAGAGAATAACATCAGAAAGTGGTACACTTATACTTAGCAAAATTTCAAACCGTTCTGAAAATTTTTTGCCAAATTAGCGCTATGTACTATGGAAAATGGTCCTTTTTAGCTCTATGTACCGCAACTTTTCAAAAGTTAAGGTACATAGCGCCTATATATATATATATATATATATATATATATATATATATACATATATATACTGTATATATATATATATATATACATATATATATACATCAATAAAAATATGTACTATGTAAAAATGCGTGCAGAGTGGTATTTGCAATCTTATTTTCATTTCATTGTACATAGCGGTGCTTGCAAAAAATTTTGATAGAGTCAATATTTTTTACAAATGGAAAATGAATATTCCACTGCTCTGAGTTGTAATACGAATATAATGGTAGTAGGAGTCTGGAATTTAAACCTTCTACAAAAAAACGAGAAAAGTTAACTGAACAATTGTCTTCACACTTTCAATATTTCGCCAATAAATAAACTATTCCTTTTAGAATTACTGCTAACAGTTGAACACTAATTGACAGGGCTTCCCATTTTGCTGTTAACAGCTAAAAAAACTGTTAACAGCAAACAGCATTCTTTTTGCTGTTAACAGCTTCGATATTTTCTTAATTAGTTCTTAGATTGAATCGATAAAAAATGCGTAGAACTCTGAAATTGCATAGATAAGAGCAGCAGGCTTTTTGACGGTCTTGATCATGCGAAAATATTGAAAAAATGGACTCTAAAATTGCAATTCCCATCCCGACTTAGTTTTTAAATGTTTTTGCCGAGAATTTTTTGATTTATCTCATCACAATTAGTTTAGGGGTTCGACCACCCCCTTTGAGACCAGCTGCGAACAAAATTGAAAATAGTTCACTTTAATTCACATCACTTAAAAACTTCGCCAAATTAATTTTAGTAAATCATTTTCACATAATATGTATGTAGTCTGTTAGAATAAGTAGATTACGCCAATGAAAAGAAAATGTTTCTTTCAACATCAACAATTACTGTGGTGATTGTTTGTTTACAGCCAAGATGAAGGTGACAGCACCCTCCTTCTTAAAAAACCTCGACGAGGCTCTGATATCCGGTGCTCTGTAAATGTTTTGAAAATTTTACCAAATTGATAAAGGGCGAGACATGGCAGTTTAAAATGCACATAGCACAAAACATAATTTTGAAATGACTCAAAATTAAAAATGAATATTAATGAGAATCCAAAAATAAAATATAATTGATACGTTATTGAATCACCCTCCCCCTATCAATGGTGTTTGTTGACTACTTGGGGCTGCAAGTATCTTTATCAATGATTACAGCCCCAATTCTTGTGCGTTTTTGATGGCCTGTTGAGGGGATTGAAAGATATTGATAGTGTGTTAACCATAGGCTGCTCATACGNGCCAATATATGTATATATGTATATATATATATATATATATATATATATATTATGCGATAAATTTCTAATTAAAATTTGCAAATTTGCTAAACTATATGTTCTATATTGCATTTACAAAGGTGGTGAACAAGTTGACCTGTTGGAATTTAGGTCATTACTCAGACCTCAATTATAATTCCAATCATTGCTTTTAATGTGTGCAGAAATTTTGTGCATTAGTAATAGTCAATTCCAAAACATGTAATTCCACGCTAAATAAGACAATGATTAACAAAATTTGAAAAATAAGAGCAAAGGGAAATAATTAATGCTGACTTAAGTGTTATTGGGCTTAGCTTAGTGGAACTATAAGGAAATTCTTTGATTAAGTTTAGCTAAACAGAAAATGGAATGNGACAAAAATAAGACAATGATTAACAAAATTTGAAATTTAAGAGCAAAGGGAAATAATTAATGCTGACTTAAGTGTTAATGGGCTTAGCTTAGTGGAACTATAAGGAAATTCTTTGATTAAGTTTAGCTAAACAGAAAATGGAATGGTGAAAATATAATTCTGCTTAATTTACTAATGGAATTCTCTTACCATCAGACTGTTCAATGCAAGCGTTAGTTTTATCTGACTATAAACAAGAGCACTCGGCCACTATGAATTGGTCTGAAATATTTGTAGAACGTGTCAAACTCCAGCTACCTGCCAGGACTCTGACACTGTATAAATACAATTTCATATTTCCCAACGCCAATCAAGCAAATCGCAAGTTTGGACTTCCACTAATATTTCAATTAATTTCTGCTGCGGGCCATCCGCTTGCGATAAAAAGTTCGTCTGTACTTCCTATACTATTGCTACATATACTGTTAATTTCTATAAATAGCTCTGTAACGCCTCTTGCGGAGAATGTAAATCATTAATTGTATTTCTTCTTTGGCGAATAAGAGTTCGCAGAGCTTAATTATCACACTAATAAATTCGAAAATAATTATGGATATAATTTTCTAATCGTTGCCAATGAGCTCCGTAATTGTTGAGCTGCAAGGTAAATTTTTCTAATTAACACGTTTTCTAATACGTTTAGTAATTATTATAAACGCTAAATTCTCTGAAATCACGTATAATTGGATGTAAACTTCAATTCATAGATCAGACTAGTATGAATGTATTCAACTGCTGTGCGAAGTTGAACTTTGTGAAAAAAATACCTAACTCTATTCCAACATTTAAGTAATCTAATAATTGTGTGTACGTGACTGCTAATTGTTTCTATATAGGGTGCTGAATATAAATTTTTAAATTTTTTATATTTACATATTTACCAATTTTTTTATGTAAACATCATTATGAATGATTAGGTTCAGTTGATTTGCACTTGACTGCTTATCTAAGCTTATTTCAAGTTTTATATCAATTCTATTGTTAAACCTAGTATTTTTCTAAATCAATATAATAATTTGGTTTAGAGTTAAATATTTTAGTCCCCTATAATAAATGTCCCTAGGCCGTGGTTGTGGAAGTGAAGGGGAAGAGGGGTCAGTTGCCCCCTGAAATTGAACTTTCAGAAAAATCGTCCCTAATTTAAACAGTAAAAGTCTTCTCAATTGGCGAATATACTGGGTAATAAGTGCAACTTGCCCCTAGGCAAAATTCTTTCCCCTATGAGGTTCAACAAATAGATACTTTCTTATAGGAAATTTAAATCAGCACAATTAAATCAAAGTTAAAACATTATCGATCAAAATCTGCACTATCATTATTTAAAATAGAAATCAGCCAATGCGCTAGATTGCTAGATGGGTGACTTTGATTGCGTTATGTGTTCACCAATATCAATATTTCTTAAGATTCGAAGACCCATAATTTTTTCATAACTTAAGCAATACTAAACACTAGGTTTCACTATATAGCATAAGTTTAGCTTTGTTAACAAGAAAATATAGTTTTTGGAAAATTCCCAGTCAAATTTCTTCAATATAATTTTACAATAATATTATTGAAATATTCTTTTGAAGGAACAATCTAGGAAGTTTCACTTAGGCTATTGTAATCGATAAATGAATAGCCAAAATTTCGAAAATTTTCTTAGAAATGTAGCAATGTATAGAATTGTAAAAAATATGGTTGTAGCCGCTATTATAATATGATGCATGTGAATATTTGAATTATTTAATGCCCACAAAAGCATTTCATAGTTAACTTTTTAAAGACAATCGAATGCATGCTTGTTCAGAGATGGACATTGGAGGAAAGCTCAGTAAGCATTACTCCCGGTCCGAGTACTCCAATGGATTACCACATTCTTATGCAATTAAGTTCATCACTTGTTATAGTTGATATTATTAATTATAACATTAATGATAATCTTATTCGTTTAAATCCATATTTATAAAATATCTAGTAAGCATTCAGTGACGACGTAATCAAAAACTAATTGATTTGCTTACTAAATTATGTAAAAACTTTTTATTCAATCCTGGCCTAATTTAATCACAGCCTGGCGATTTGCTGTTCAAAAAATCAAAGTGAGGAATTAATTTTATATATTGTATTCTTAATGTATTTCATACAATTGATTTTAAATTTTCGAAATACTATTGTTTGTAATGAAAGACCTCGTTTTATTTGAATTCAGCTATTACAAAGATAAAAGATATCAAAGCAGTAGGCATAGAGATGTTAAAAATTTCAATTATTGCATTGGTTGCCTGAAGCAACTTGTTACATCAAACATTGATCTTGTGGCCTCATTTTACTTTATTTGACAGCAAATCGCCAGGCTGTGATAAAAGTAGGTCTTGATTCAAAAAATGATTTTTACTAAAATTTTGTATAAATTTTATCATAATTATGACATTGACTTTTATCTAATATCTTTTTTAAGCTGATTTCTAGTTTGCTCAATTCCATAGCTAAACACTATAATTATAGATTCCCTTTTATGTTTCTTGGACGAACATCGAATTCCTAGATTACAATTATGTGTTACATATATATGCTTTGATTGTATACGAATGTTAGACCAACCACGTTATAGGTGATTAAGTAGAGTAGAAAAGCCTACACCTACACTTCGCTAGTTAAATTACAACACAGCCGTAAAGGCATAATGCCGGCATCAAAGATAAACATGCAAGTTAAGATCTTAAAGTTTTCATTAAAAGCAGTAATGTTTGATTAATTTTAATTAAATCACTCCAAAAAATTGATTGCATTTCCTGCAACCTATAAAGGCATTATGTTAGAAATGAATGTTTTCAACAAGAAATGAATGTAAAAAATTCCTTAGCTTGAATATTAAATGATCATATGTGCTATGTCATTATCGCAGGTTGTTGAAACTGTCCTTATTTCAGTAAAGTAAAATATATTTATGAGCTTTTTTAGTAATTTATGCATTAATTGTAAAAACAAAAAAATATATTGAAAATGTTCTTAGTCTTTAATAATGAATCAGAAAATTGCAATATTCTCATGGGGATACGATTGAGGTGGTCAACGATGGGTAAAAGTCCTTAGAAGTGACAGAGGAAGCATTGAGACAAGACATTGAATGAATACAATAGGAGGGCAGGGATGGTACTACAGAACTCAGCATTGAATGAGCAGAACAGTATAGAGGGAAGAAATACGTGGGCCATCCTAGTGTTGAGATACTCAGTATGAATAGTTAGTTGGAATAATAGTGAATTAAGGAAGTTACTAGCTGCAGAGAGTGCATTCTACTTAAATGAATAAACTGCTTAATATGGAGCAAGCTGTACGAACAGATCACTAGGACTAAAGGAATGCGTAGTAAAGCAGAAGATAAGAACTTAGGATGATGGAAAGAACGCATACCAGAATAGGATATTTGCAGAGAGACAAACAAGTTATAGGCAGAAGGCAATACATGAAGAAATCTGGATGAATACATAAAGCTGTGACAAAGAAGGGAGCAAATAGTTAAGACAAACTGAGTGAAGAGGGATATAGACTATAGACAGAAGAGCTGGGACAAGTGACACCTACAAGCTATGTAGGGAAGAGTAGGAAACAGAGTGAGAATTTGGTACAGAATGAAAATAATTTTATGTATGAAAAGGTGAGACGTACGTTACATTAGAGCTTGAGTCTGCAGCATGGGTTAGAAGCAGCAGATAAGTGGCATGAGTATAAGTCACAGGAAGTCATAGAGAATGAGAAGGCTAGGGTACTATGGCCCTTCAACTTACAGATTAGAAAGTCAATGGATGCACGATGGCCAAATATAGTAGTGGTAGATGAAGAGAAAATGGGAACAGTGATAGACACAACCGTACCAAAGGACATAAATGTATAAAGGAAGGAGAAAGATGAAAGAATAAGAAGAGTAAATATAGGGAGTTGCCAGCGAAAATAGAGGAGAAAGTTGAAGTGAACTCTGTAGTATTTAGAGCAGTAAGCAAAGAAGCAAAAGAAATACATAGGGGGTAGGATTACAAATTTATAGTAAGGCAATAATACAGAAGACAGCATTGTTGGGAATAGCTAGAGTCCAGAGGAAAGCTTTCAGGCTGACTGGAAACTCGTAATTTTTCGAAGCTGAGAGTCACACCAGTGTGAAAAAGAAGATATTAATTATAGACTCAAATTCTATACAAGAATACAAAATCTAAAAAAGACATGTTGTAAATTTGAGCATCGAAATGTTTTACAGAATCATCTTATGTAATATGAATAAGTATTATCGACATTTAATGAACTAGTTAATTACTTTAGAAACCTTGATATTATATGTCTTAAAATCATTAAAGAAACTTTAATTTCTAAAAATATATTTGCAAAATTTGTTGTGGGAATAAAAATCATTATTTCTGGAAAGTTCTTTAATTTGTTTTACTAGAAAGGGACAGATTTTCTTGTTGTAACATTGAAATATGTGTATGAAGGATATTCGTCATGAAATAAATTTTAATTTTCCATAAATTGGTAAAATTCCTAACTTTTATAGATTTAACATCTTTTGGTCCATAGTTCAGGTTTTCTAACATCTGACCAACTAGTATATCAAGAAAAAGAACAATATAGTAAAACTCAAACAATCCACCTCATATGTCATCTTCGATCATTCAGAAGCATTAAAGGGAATTGAACGTCTAAAATGCTGAAGAAGTTTGTCACCTTTGCAAAATGTTAGGTCTATATGAGTGTGCCATAGTAAATTCTTTATAATTTTATGGCTAAAATTACAAACAAGTACAATTTAAGGTCATTTAATTCAATTAACGTTGTTGATCATTGTCTACAAAAACTTACAGCTTAGTGCTTGCTGGGTGAAATTGCAGAAATAGTTTAAAGACCAATTGAAAAATCATCAATGTATATTTAAAATATCATTGGTCCCAAAGCACTGCTTTGTGGTACACCTGATATTACATATTTTGTTGTGGATTAAATATTGTGTATCTTAACTAGTTGAAAACGATTTTATAAATAGAAATTTAAGAAGGTCAATAAATGATGAATCAAATTTTAATTTTGCAAAATTTAAAAATATTGCTTAACATGAGGCAGTTGAAATGTTGGAATCAAACTATATATAATGTACATAGCATTAAATTTGTAAACATGACCTATTAATGCTTTGCTGTTTAACAAACAAGGACGTCTTAATATAATATATTATTTAAATGTCCTTGACAAAAAACTAAAAATCTTTAAGTTTCACAGTTAAGCTTGCGGCCCTACTAGTGCTAATTTTATATGCAATATTCCAATTGAACGAAGTGATTTAATTATTCAACTAAATGTTGATTTTGTATCATGGGTTTGACTTATTCGTAAATATCAGAAAACTATTGGTTTAAAAGGATGCTTATCTAACTCATTCAAAAAATCTCTTCTTTCTCAAACATATATTATCCGCTTCCAAATATTTTTATAGCATAAAGTTTCATTCTTTTAAATGATTTTTTCTATCATCATAACAGCATGTAAGAGAAAGAGGACAACTAATAAATTTAAAAATGTTACCATTTTATATGTCGTAATTTCAACAATTAATTTCAACTATAATTATTTGTAAAATTTAGTTTTGACTTTATTCAAGTGCAATCTGTACCTAGTTGATTCCACACTGTTGTTAATTGTAGAGGAATAAGGAATATTCTACCACACCGCAATGTCTGTATATATATATATA
>CABFPE010000214.1:964531-993396 GCA_900660155.1 Hofstenia miamia | reverse complement strand
TTATATATATATATATATATATATATATATATTTATATATTGTTAGAGAAAAGTGAAGTAAATTTATGATTTTTAAATGATTGTTTACAGGCCAATTATTGAATGATAAACTGGGTAGTGGAAATATCAGTCGAGTTCATATATATTAAGGATTCTCGATATTTCCAAAATCTAGATTTTGAACATTCGATCTAAATAATCTTAATATAATTGTTTTCCTAGCTTCTTAATATATTCATAATGACTGAAACACTTGTAACATTAGAGATGTCATTTTGTTGTGAGGAAAGCTTGTTTGAAGAATTCTATGTCGGAACTATGTACATCATGAGTAAACAAATGAATAAATATGTAGATCACAAAAAAATTAATAGATTTGTTTTTTTAATAGGCACTGAGTTAAACTACTCAAGAATTGCTGGGTAATGTAGTTTTTAAGATAAGTCATTTGCTAATAATGTGATTATTAAATGTTTGGATAATAACATTGCAATAAACTATTGGGAAAGATGTGTATCATGTAGTGATCAAAAACGGTTTGATGATAAAATTTGAAGCGTTATTGGATGATACTACCAATTGCGTTTTAGCATTTTCTTTCTAAAAAGTCATCTGCACCGCTCTACATACTTCACCACTGCGCACTACTTCATAAATTTGATTAATTTACTTTGAATACCAAAACGGTGCAAAATTCATGTTAAGTTAGGTGGTCATAGATTGCATTAATTTAGAAGCATGATGAAAAACTTTTTTATCATTTTTTGAGTTTTATTATGGAAAGAATTATCACGTGAAATTTCAGGAGAAAACAATATTAAAATACTTGAAAAAAATATCAAAATGTCTTTGACATCGAGAAAGAACACCTATTGAAGTGGCTTAAAATTTATATCAATTAAGCTTTATCATTGAAGAATAAAATACACTTGTAGATATGAACTATTACTAATTGATTTTAATTAGTTACGTTTACCAGTTTGTCATAGGGTGAACCGACGAGTACTGGATTATGGTAAACCGACAAGTACCGGATGTTGCATGTATAAAGGCTTTGCATTATGCACTAATGTTTATGTTGAGTTATGATAATGTTGTTATTACTATCATGCTACATTTTTTTTAATAAAAGCTGAATATTTGAAAGCCTTTTATACTTCACTTGTTTAAATCTGAAGAAGTGTATGAAACTCTATTAGTATGTGAAATTCGTGCAGAAGATTTCAAAAATATATAATACTATACCCAACATTTGAAAACTTTGTAAGATTCAAACAAATATTAAGAATCAGTATGTTTAGCCATCAGTCAATAATGTGTACAACCAAGGCCTACGTTAATCACGGCCTGGCGATTTGCAGTACTAAAAACGAAAATTAGCTGTAAATACTCTTGTAAGTAAGAAATTAGTGTAAGTTTTTGTCCAAATATTCAATACAAAGAATATAAAAAATTCCCATCAAATTTGTGCAGTTACAACCATTGCATTTGCTTGGCAACAAAAAAAGGGTTTGTAAGATATATGTAAACTATTGTAGATTTAGCGCTGTATTATATATAAGTTTTAATAAAGTATAACATCGTTATTTCACTGTGATCAAATCTAACAGGGTTCATCAAACAAAATTGAATTTCTAGAAATATTTCTTCTCAAAGTAGAAAGGTTAGGCCACATTTCAATTGTTCATATCTATACTCGCTGATTTTTATGAGATCAAATAATAAATTTTGATTAGCAGAAAGATGATTGTTTATTGTTAATTTCCTCATTATATTTGAAGGTGGTTTTTGCAATTTTCAATTTTCAAGGAAGCAAATCGACCCAAAAAATGCATAGATGTGTACAATAGCTTATTCTTTGATTTGGTTACTTAAAATGATTTGTTGCATCAAATCTTAGTCTGTGGAGAAGTGTGTTTGCGGCCTCATTTTTGTAATTTTACTGCAAATCACCAGGCCGTGATTACAGTGGGCCTTGGTACGACTAAACAGAAACATGATGTGAGAAATTTATGTAAATATTTTGTAAATACTATTTGTATACATATACATTTTAGATTGTCCACAAAGTGAATCTTTGCTTTGTTGAGTAGGGACCTGATTATTATTATTATTATTGTTATTGGTCTCTTAAAACACTTAACTTTGCGCAAAAACATGACAGTTCATCCGTCTATCGAATTCAGTATAAAATATTATTTAAGTGTAAATCTGGTACACCTTCTCTTTCATTTTTATAACAATATATTAAGTTAAATGAACGTTCTCAAAAATTTTTATGCTTAGATAAACATTCAAATAGTTTTCACCACATACGAACTAAAATTTGGAATAACTTAGACCATGAAATTAAAATGGAAATTAGCTACAAAAAATTTTGAAAAAAAGTGCGAACATTCCTCTTTCACTGACAATGCATACTTAATGACAATAATACACTACACTCCTTCGAAAATTTCGTATGATTCTAGATAATGTACACACACACACCCAAATCCCCAACAAACACACACCACACAATTATATATGTATATGTTACTATTATTTTGTAAATAGTTTTTAGTTTATAGTCTTGTACCAAAGATTTTTTGCAATAAATTGCCTTTGACTCTTATTATTATTAAATTTAGTTGAATTTGAAATAAGAAACTGAATATTAAAATTAAAGTTGTTCGAAGAAATTTATACATATCCAAATAAAGCAACAAAAAGTTGTCAAAAGATTTATTAATACTATGTGTGTATATATATATACATAATATTGGCAGCAAAACTTCATATGGTGAAGAAAGAATTAAATTTTCGAATAATTTTGGTCTTAAAACACAATTGTCTTCACATAACGTAAATGCATCAATTGTAGAATTTGAATGTTATTATTTCAACTTGTCATTAAAATTTAGGTTTACTTAGTATGTTGGGCTGTTTGGTAAACAATTTATAGAAAGGAAACTATGTTTGCATTTAGAAATATAGCATGACATTGGACAAATGTATGTCAATGTAAACGTGTATGATGGAAATATTAAACGCGTATTATTATCTTTGATACTCCCGTATCATGTTAGATTCTTCAAAATCCTGTTATATTCAATTTCATTTACTCAGAGGAAATGATTTATACAATGCAAATAATTTAAAATCTTTGAAGTAGGTGTTGCCACCTTTTCGTATGGAGACCAATTAAAGTCACAATGCTTTATTTATCGCACTTGAATATGCTTAACTCGCCGAATCTTATAGTAAATTTTTCCTTAAATTAACCACAGTTGTGAACTTAATTTCACGTTCCAATGTCATGCTTTCATATATCCCAATAATTTCAAATAATGATTTAGATAAATTCAATCTTACATATTCAATTTAAATCTTGTGTTGCATAGAACATAAAAAGTAAAAAGAAATATATTGTTGAGAATATTGTTTGCAAAGCATTTTGAAAAATGATCAATTTAGCAGATCAGAGATGCAACCGGATCACAAGTCGTGATCCGGTTAAAATTGTGACCCAGTTGAGAAATATTTAAGTAAGAAAAATTATCAGTCATGCAGACTACGGTTTCTGATTCCAAATTGTCTGGGTGGCTCTAGCCTTATTTTCTGAGCAATATTTCCTACAGATGAAAAAATTTTTTTAGATTGTGATGGTGATCTTGATTCGAAGATAATATAAACTTTTTTGCAATTTTTTGAAAAAGATGGAAATGCTGCGGCTTTTGTTTTTCATCTCATTATAATTTATATATTATATTAAATGTAGAAGTCAAGGATAAAATCAATTTTTTGGTATCATCATTGATAGCGTCAGCTTAGAAAGAGCTCCAGACAATTGCGTTTGATGGAACCACAAACTATTATATTAATTGCAACATGTAAAATGCAGCAAGCAGCAATGAATGACTTTTATGCAAGAGAACTGAAATATCATAAATTACAAAACATTGATCACATAGCTTGCAAGATAGTTTCCTAATAAAAGTCATTTTTATATTAAAATTAATGAACAATATTTAGAGATTTATTCCCGAAAAAGCGTTCCTTAGTTAAATTGATTTTCATTGTTTGAAAATGCAAACTGGTAAAATTAAAAGCTGTTTTTTGTCAACCATTTTGTGCTACACTAGTATTTGTACTGTTTCCTTATTGGATATTCATGGATTTGCTTTAAAATATTGCCCAGAAGTTGCAGTTGTCTGCTAGAAAATGCTCAGATACCCAACTCAACCAAGTATGTGCATACCTAAAATAGCTAAAATAATTACTAGATTTGCCTTTTGGAGAATAAAGACTCTGTAGCAGATTTCTCAACGAGGCGAGCTTTTAACGAGCCGAGCTTGAGCACAGTATTTGATATACAGCGAGCCCAAAACGAGCCTATTTTAGGCAAAGCAAGATTATAGTTCTGCTTGTTAATTTGATTATGGAGATTTTTCTTATTTTTTGCAGCCAGTATGCCTTTCCTATAATCTTATTTAAGAAATGCTTATTAAATAATAGGAAGAGCTATGTAAAAAATTCTTTGAGCACAATATTTAAAAAAAAATACCGAACTAAACGAGCCTCATTCAAAGATTTTATGTGGCGAGCCGAGCCGGGCCGAACTTACACAAAATTTAAACGAGCCGAGCCGAGCTTGAAATTGTCGGCTCGTTGACAATGGATGACAGCTATTTTGCAGAAATGCTTAAAACTACACATAATTAAATTTCCATCATCTTCCTAAAGTTCATTGACACGTAGCGAATGTCATATATTAAATATTCGTAATTTTATAACTAGAAGGCAGTGAAATCTTGAAACATTCAATTCAGTGGAATCTACCATCTCGAATTGAAAAAGTTTCAAAACATCACAGTTCTGATCTTTTAATGAAGCAGAACTCGAGCTTGATATATTCTGTACACAAAATCAGATTTTAATTTCAAAAATTATTCTACGTTACAGCATTGACTATCACAAAACAAAAGTGTAAAATGTATGCAATTTATAATTGTTAGTTCTAGGTTTGCTTGTGTCTAGACTCATGAATGTATTCTATTAGCAAGTACATTCATTTAATTGCCAAGCACTTTGATGCACCGCCGTTAACGTTCGCCACTTGCCTGCAAATTTCACAAGGAATGCAGAAGTGTAACACTATTGACTTCCTATTGCGTCATCGCTTGCAAAACTTTAAAACGTTTTATTGAAGTAGTGATGTCAACATGCATAGTTAATTATTGTAATAAAATATATTTTACTATTTCAAAGACAATACTGAACACTTACATGTATAAGATTAGCAAATGTCTTCTTCAAATTTCTACTTCTACATACTTGCAATTTCAGAATGAGATTAAACTTTAAATTATAGGTTTTTCATTAATGTCTCTTATAAATACAAAGTATAATGTAGCGACAGGCTGTTTTGCACTCTATTTGATCAAAATATGTATTGATCGAAATCTAAGTTAGGGTGCACTAGATTGTGTGAAGAATCTCGACCTGGTTGTTGCTGATTAAGATTCTAATAACATTTTTACAATATATATATATATATATATATATATATATATATATATATATATATATTTGTGTACAATTTCTTTCAAAAAACATATAAATGCAATATGCACTGAATTATATAGCATGAGATGTTTGCCACAATTTTCAGGAAATATCATATCTGCAATCAGATTGCATCTCGTTAAACAAAATTTTAGTTGTGCATTGATTATGAAATTGACGCAAACAGATTTTTCGTATATTGTATATTTGTATATCTTATAAATTTTACTTCGTATATTGTTATCGTATGTTGATTTTTAAGTATATGATTTCGTATATTTGTAATATATGTTGAGAAGTAACCTATTTCATACAAATTGTCATTTTTTGCCCCATATGCTTTTACAGTTTCTTACCAGATGTTGAAAAGGAAGAAATTATCTACTAAAATCTTCTCTTGAGTTAGCCTGATCCACAAAGAAGACTATCTGTTTCAGCTTTTGTTTATTTAGCTGACTTCGTATATATACGATGTTTTCCACAAGGTAATCGCATATTCCCGTATTTGCATTTTTTAAAAAATTCTTATATATTCGTATACATATGTCAATGCCCTGCCTTTGATGACAAAATTGACAATATAGCTTCAATTATTTCAATCACAGCCTTTGAAGTGCTAAAAATTGATTATCAGGCTTTAAATTGTGTTTAGATACGCAAACATAATCACTTTTTACTTCATATATCCTGTATTGGTGAAAGATGTTGGCTCAAATTATATTTTTAAGTTATTTGAGGTTTCATTTTATTCCTATATACATATATATATATATATAAATCTATATATATATATATAGATATATATGTACGAGCTCTAGGTACTATGGGATTTGTATCCACCGCCTGCATTTTCCGATTTTCCATAGTATCCAGCGCCTTTTTTGATCAAAAGCCCGAGAAATTCAATTTGTCCAAAACTTTTTAGATTGCGCATTTGGAATAAAGGTCTAATTATTACGTATGAGTTTTTTGGACCCGTATCCAGCGCCCTTCGCCATAGTATCTTGCGCCCGTATAATTTTTTTTGCATCCAGCACCTTATAGATCTTATCTGGTTCAAGTCGGTCAATTTGCAGGACTCGGTTAATCAGATTAAAATCTGATTAAATTATTCCATTTTTACTTTTTAAAATATATTTATTACAATGATTGCAGTGTTATAAAACAATATAAATTTTTGCAAAGGATGCAAGGATTCTTACTTGTTGCCAATTTTGTTCTTATCTACACATTGGATATCAAATTATGGAATTGCAATAGTGCATGCACTATTTTAAAAAAATTATCAAATTTAAAAGAAAATGAAGCATCGACTGCAACATGATTGAATTTGCATTGTCGTAGCTAGACTACATGACTGTTCAATTAGATAAAATCATTCATGACGTTCTAAATTTCTTATTACATTCAATTTTGTGTAACTACATCCATTTCTTTCATTAGATTTTGATTAACTTTGCATTCATTTTAATCAATGTTTGCTTTATAAAAATCTCATGTCTAAAATCTTCGAATAAATGTTAGTAATTTGGTAATCTTTACCATATGCCTCACTATGAGAATGTTGAAGGGCAAATTTCAAGCTCAAGGTGGAAATAAGCAGAATAGCCTATTAGTTCACGCGAAATCTGCAATGAAATTCCCCAAAATTGACAAATTTGCTAAGATATTGAAGCCTGTATATCTTCGCTAGAAATAGAATATGTTTTTCTTTTGAATTCGAATATGATTTCAATTTCTAAAGATTGGTTTAAAATCAATTAACCCGGGTAAAGTATTTTGGACGCACAGTCCTACCATTTATATATATATATATATATATATATATAGTCCCTGCTGTCAAAAGTCTTTGACCACCTTAATTTTTTAGACTATAATGACATATATTATATTGTAGTGCATCAACCAATGAGAAACCGTCTACTTTTAATACCAGTGGGTTTCCAAGAAACTATTTTTAGTATTATTGTCAATATAAAAGTGCTTTCATTGTGATTTCAGTTCATTTCATATAGAAGGCCTGTTAAGTATTTTACTACTGAAAAGCATGCACAAATCATTGAACTGCATAAATCTGGACCGTCATATCGTGTGATATCCGCACAACTGATCATCAATATTTCTACTATCAGCTACACTATTCAGTGTCAGGCCAAAAATTCTGCTGCCACTCAATAGGTATTTGTCTGTTAAGAGGTCAGGTTGCCCATGTGCCACCTCAACTCAAAAAGACTGAAATACTCGCAGAGCTATTGTTACCAATCCTTTAATTACTGCTTCTGATATAAAGTGTTCTATGGATGGATCACCTTGTCAGTCTAGTGTTCAGACCATACAATGTTGATTACAGCTTGAAAGTGACTTAAGATGTCACTTTTCAGCCACTAAACCTAGGCTATCAGCAAAAAACATTCGAGACCGGTTGGCCTTTGCTTTGGCTCATACAAATGGGGGAGTAGAAGAATGCTGAAAAGTCCGATTTAGTGCTGAAACAACAGTCTTGCAATGTTTCTGCAATTACTCACAGCATGTTCTACGCCCTCCTGGTGAATGGAACAACCCCAGGTATGTGCCTACTGTCAAGAATCCAATGAAATTAATGTTCTGCGGAAGCCTTACTGCTTCTGGACGTGGTGCCATTTGGCCACTTCCACTCAAGGAAACAATGTGGTCTGCAAATCCAACTCCTGCAAAACGGGTTGCTGTTATGGATGGCATTCTGCAATACATCCATTTTCATGCAGGATGTTGGGCTACGCCATTCTGCTAAAGTTGTTCTTCAATGGTTTGATGCACAGCCATTTGATGTGATCAGTGACTGGCCAAGATCATCCCCGGACCTGAACCCCATTGAAAATGTGTAATATAACATGAATATTTAAGGAGTTTAAAGCCTTTTGTCGGGGACTATATATATATATATATTTACAAGGGTTTATGGCCTAGAAATATAGTAAAAATGGTCAATATTGTATGGTAAAAATGGAAAGACTAATATTTAGCAAATTTTAAACGCGTGTTAATTATAAAAGAAATACAGTGAAAGTTCATATGTTTTATACAAAATGTGTTATCTTTCGCGATAACAAAGAGCTAGTTTTAAGTGGATACATTTTTACTTTAATCAAGAATGTTGCACGTAGCAATTTCGTATAAGCTCTTAAAACATTGTTAGCGCACTTAATTCTGTCCTTTTAGTGTGACAAGCGTTCATGTGCCATTAGCATTTGTAGCTATAAAGACCTAGTTCTGCGCTTCTAATTGCAATTCGCTTTTCAATTATCAAACGACATTTACGTTCAATTTTTACGAAAGATAAAAGCAAATGTTTTAGTATTTCTAGGTACCAGCAAACTCCAACAGCACTTCGCTCGGTGCTTGGTCAAATTATAATTCTTTTTAATAATTTAAATTGTGCAAAACCTATATCATTGTGATCACGCTACTACATGTTAAGGTGCCAAACATTTATTGAAATAGGAGAAGTAAAAAATCATCGTTACCTAGGATATGATTTTTTGCATTTTTAAGGCAAAAATTCGCTTTCGAAAATTTAAATTTGCTAAAAATCGTATCACAGTCGTAACTTTCAAATTCGCATGATCTAAAAACATTTACAGTGCTTATATTACTGACGTATGGGTACGGGCACTGGCTGGTACAACCGGGTAATCAGGAATAACAATGGTGGGTACGGATAAGTTGTCCATACTATGTTATGAACATCAAAAATTTGATTTTTTAAAAAGCAATCTTCTATATAAAATTTGGAAAAATTTAACAAATAATGAGGGTGATTTGTGTTCAAGAACTAATTGAAAACTTGTAAAATAGATTACTAGCAATTTAGTCAAATTTCACTTTAGCGTGCAGGAGAGTATGTGTTTTTTGACACCATTAAAAAAGCTCTACATATATATGGCCAATCGGTCTAACTTTGATTATATGAATAATTAGATATAGATGTTATATGGTATGATGTAGATTAACTTTTGTTGTGATTTGTAGATTCCTGGATTTCATTGACACTTGAATATTTTCAGATTTCAGCTTCAAAACGTAAGACAAAGTGACTGACACTTGAAGTTTATAATTAATTACTACTGTAATGTCAATGATTGAAGGCATGTCAAAATCGCACCATTATCTATGTATACAAATATAGGTAAAACTGTTTATTCCGCAGATCGCTCGCATAAGCTTTAAAGGTAAATCCACTGAAGGCATTTACAATGTACACTGCTTTAACATGTGTTTAAATTTAGTCGCAATAATGGGAGCCCATGGCCATGGCTCGTTTAGATTGCCTCATGGCGATTTGCGTAAACATATTCAATGTTACAACGGATTCGAAGGTAAACCGAATTTTGAAAATTGGAATTACGAAATGTAGCTTTCCAATTTATTTCTTTTGGATTGCCTTAAGATTAATATCTTCTATAGTTTACAACTGACAATCATTTTATGTCAAATTCACTAACTAGATTAGATAATAAGTATGAATTTTACCATGTCCAAACAGCACATATAGTGGTTAAACTTTCTATTAGATGGTATGCTGCTATAATACCACCTATTTAAGTATGGTAACCATAACGGGATCTGGACATAGAAAGATAATAATTACTATTATGGTTGGTAAACTTAAAAATTGAAAACTGATATGAAAATTGAGCAGTGTTACAAACACCAAATATTAGTGAAGTCTTTCATATCAGAGTTGGGAACGGGCTACGTCATAATGACCCGAGACCATATGACCTATGCCCCGAGGTGATTTCAAAGTTATATATATATATATGTATATATATATATATATATATATATATATATATTTCTTTGATCGTTTTTTTGTTTAATGGGTTTTACAAAGTGAGATTAACTATTGCCTGTTATTAATCGACTTTTTTTCGTAGAAACGTATCCGTACATGAATACTATATTAGTGCACTCTGCTTTCTTTTGAATTAAATTTCTTATATTTTTGCTTTGATAAAATGATAATTTGTAATTCTGAAATGGGACAACTACATAGTTTGAAATGAGATTTCAATAATATAAGAAACTACATCAACACTAATCATTTACGAAGAAGCAATTGATGCTCCATAAGCTTACAATTAATTCTCAGATCTTTTTAAGCCTTCCTTTTTTGAGAGCTAAATGATCCATCGATTAGCAGATACAGGGAGCCAATTAAGAATTCAAACAATATTTTTCTATTTTTTTATTGAATTTTTATTGTATTTATTGAAGTTTTTATGCTAAAACATTTTTGTGCACATTATACCAGCAATCTTTTTTTGATAAGCCGCTTCACGGATTGGCGTTAGAAGTGGTGGCGGGACAAAAAAAATGCCTCTTTTCCAAATACTGTAGGTTCATAAGTTTAATGAATAAATTCCTGTAGTTCTTATATTTTGGAAGTGATTGATTTAGTCATGCAATCCATTATCATAAATTATTTTGTTTTAAGAGCTTATTGGTGCAGCAATGTTGTGATTGTCATCTCCTATGGCGCACAAATAGAAGCATTATAGCAAACACAAGGCCTTAAACATTCTAAATTTGCAAAGTAGCAAATATAACCATGCTCACTTATAGTTTTCTGTATTAAATATTAGTGTAGCTGCATCCTAAAATACTTTGATATTTTGAAATTTCATTTGATATGCCACGCCTAAACTGCTTTACAAGAAAATCAAATAGTGCAGCAACCTGACATATGATAGCCGTAAAGTTGAAAAAATGAACCCCTTATAGAGACGTGCAAAAGTTTTAAGCAGAAACAGTCATTTAACATATAATTAAATTATGGAAACTAGAGTTTCTGGTGCCGTACAGCGTTGATGTTCTCTGGCTTTTTCTTAATGAGCTCTTTCCTTGCATTCCGTTTGTCAACGCATAGAATTGAAATAGCTATTAAATATACTTCAATAAGATTTTTCAATTACTCGATGACCTGATTTTATCGAGTTTCTATTAGAAGAATGCCCCGTGAACTTGTTGAACTAGCAGCCGGGTTGAATGGGTTGCATCTCTGGTGATTATTGCAAATACTATTCTCGCATTTCATTGAAATTTTCAATATTTAATTCTATCGAATTTGCATTATTTCTCTGATTTTTGAATTACATGTATCACAGTTTAAATTATTATGAACAAGGAAGCACTAAGTTAATTCAAGAAATTTTAGCTGTCAAAGCACATGTCAATTCAACCGCAAAAGTGTGTTCTGTTTTGATAAACGTGATTTTAGATGCCTTCCTATGTAATAAATCTTTGCTGCCGTCTGAACCCATCCTCTATGACCCAGTGCCTCTGCGACACGGTCATCAGTACAAGCTTACGTGGTCGTCCAATCCATCGGAGCAGATGGTGCATCTTTATTCTGTCACAGTGAGACAATCCGTATACGAGTCAGGGAGCCCTATCATCGCTAGCAGTCAAGTGTATGAAGTGCTAGCGGAGCTATTCACGGGCAGGTACTCTTTCTATAGAACTCAAACGCTTAAATATTCAAATATTATTCATAGAACTATTGATTGGATCCATAAAATTCAACTACCGAAGATTGATCCATGATTTGCAATGATACTTGGTAATTTATAAAATGTTTTTATTGATATGACAGGCATCAGAATTGTAAGCGACGGATTCGACTAAAAGTCGCCATGAAATGCAGCCGAATTACCTTCTGTTGGTGTTCTTAAGTAAATTCCTACTTTAGAACTACTAGAAAATTGTAATATTTAGCACTTATCAAGTTATTATGTGCGACTAATTTAACTAAGATTCACATTTGGAAGGGAACACATCCAAATTACTTTCTCTTACTGTTATTAAATGGATTTCCATTTCAGAATTAATTGATTTTCTTTTCTGGATTTTGTGGTTCACTGAGCAGAAATCTATAGCATTCTCTCCATTTTTTATGTGAACCGAGTGGAAAATCTAATAAAACACATCTTTCAAATTTAGCGCATCTCCCAAAACAATAATTTTCTAATTTTAGTGAAATTTTATTTTTGCTTGTTTTAAAATTGCATTCAACCTTGAGAACAGAAGATATTAAGTAGACACACACTCCGATTTAATTAATGAATTTAATGAACAAAGCGTTCTACTTGCATATAGCTCTTCATCGTTTTCAATATAATTTACTTCACAATAATTCATCTTTAGCCATAATATTTGTTCATGAACTTTGTTTCATCACTATTGACCAATGAAGAGCATTAATCCAATAGTTCAGTCATTTACTTCTAGTCTAGATCTTGATGTACAAAATCTTGCCAATTATTATACTACTTAAATCTTGAATATGACATGTAAATAACAATGAACTGTCATTTTTTATCATCAAAATTGAAGACATTATTTTTAAATCACTTTGACAAACCATTTGAAAGCTTTCGTCCAAAATGATGTGTAACCTTAATAACAGTGAAGTCAAATTGTTTATTATCATAGATTTCCTTAATGGATAAATAAAGTTTGGATTTTGCATTAAAATAAACTTTCTTGGTAAATCTGATTTTTTTTGGTTCTTTGCATCAATTTGAAAGTATTTGAATTGAATTATCTGGAAATCGAAAAATTAATGCAACTCATTAATGGAAGTTTCAACAAATATCTTTAGAAATATCAGCATTTCGATTTCAAGATTAAAACCTCAGTTGGAGTACGAACTTTGGGTGTCTGCCAGGAATATTTATGGTGAAGGGAAGAAAAGCATATCAAAGATATTTAAGGGTATGTTTATTACGTTATAATCAAAATCTTTATTATTTAAATAGCAAATGTCAATCAAAAAAAGTATAATTCAAATGTTTTAAGTTGTAAATCTAAATGAACAAAAAACAGCGTTTACTATCTTTAAAAGGATTTCAAATAATCATTAAAATTTGTAATAGTTATGGTTATTAAAAACTTTCACTTTTAGCCATCCTATGATGATCAGGTATTTAGAAAACAGTTATGCTTGGTTGTTATCAAAACATAACCTTCTCGGTGAATTTTTCTTAGTAATCGAGAAAATCTGTTTGGTCTTAAATCGCAAATTAGTTATTTTACAAGTGAATTTATTCAACAATCCATTAAGTTTTGGTTAATGCAAGCTGCTTAATATATTTTTTAAGTGTACTTTTTATTAGGAGTGAGTGATAACAGATTCAATAATTTTCTACAAGTTTAATAAATTTTCTGTCAATATTGGAAATTTAGAAATATTGAATGTAGCCGGATTCTATCTTTTTTGTGTGTTCAAGATCGTAAGAGAAAGAAGTGAATGATGCTGTATAAATGAAATGTCATAGCTAATAGTGAGTTTATTAATGAATATTGCATCTAAATATTTAAGATAAAGAGTAGTAGGTAATAGTTTACATTTCTTGAGCCTTTTCTTGAAGGAGATCTTTGAAGATGTTCTAAGTATGATCACTTGCTACCATTTACCCAGATCCGTTGTTCTAGTTTTCAGAGCAACTTTGTGTTGCATGCAGTTTGTTTTGTAACCGTTCTGAAAAGGCTCACATTTAGATACATTAGCTCCAAAATATTCCTGCACTAACACTGCCAACATTTCTGAGCTTAAGTCATCAGCAAATGTAAAAGATATCTGAACTAGGCAGTCGATGGCAGAAAATCTATAAAATTTTGTAATATTGCTGAAAACATTGATTAAGCTACTAAAACCAGATACGAGACATGACCGGGAACAAATATTTCGGGCAAAACATCAAGAATTTTAACCCTAGTATAATATACATTAGAAGCCTATTAATTTAAAAATATTACACTTAATATGAATTTCACCAGTTAGTTTGATGTGTTTAGCTTCAAACCACGCATATTTCACTTTTCTATATTCACACGTAAATATGAGTGCAAAATTAAAGACGTTAATTACTACCAGGACCAAACAGAGATTGGGACTAAAATTAACTGATGCCGCACACCTCTACTAGGTAGATTTAACGCAAAGTGTATTCTTCAGGCGAATTATTCATGCGCATAAGAAGAAATGGAATATTTAGCATCACGATATTTCAAAGGAAGGCTTAAGGGCTATTTTCACAGAATGAAAATTTAAACAATCAGAAGTTGAAAAAATAAGTACTTGACATTTTCGCCTTTCTGACGATCTAATATACAAAGTATTTTATCAAAAATCGCTTTAGAATAACCAAAAATTGGTTTACAATTAGTCTAAAATTGGAAAAAACGGTTATTAACTTATATTAAAAGCCTGTTTTTGACTGGAAATTTAATTATTTAGGTTATAAAATAAAAGGTATATTTGTCTATAATGAATATATATATATATATATATATATATATATATATATCTGTGTATGTGTATGTGTGTGTCTGTGTATACGAACTTAAGACAATGGTGCAAAATAGGACTTTTTAATTTAATAATGTTTAGTGTAGGTCCAAAAAGCTGTTGATATGTTTCTTCTGAAGGAAAATTATTATTTTATCTTTTTCTGTTGTGCAAGCAAATGTCACTTCTCAAAAGAATGGTAGTCCCGTGGCTTTTTGCCAAGTGACAACTTGACAGTCTGATTGAACTAATTAACAATTATCTTTTGAAGATTGTAAATGTAATCAAATGAGAATTCGTAAAATGTAATCTAAAATACCGTGGGATTTTTCTATCTTATTTAATTACTAAAATCATTCAATGACTTTGCAGAGAATTTTCTTTTAGCATTTTATGGACACTTACGCGTATGAAATTTCTGTCGATCAAAATTTTGACAATATATATATTGATCGGAGCTAATTGAAATGACCACAGCAGTTATTTAGTTGGAATAAGATTTAACTCTAAAGTAAACATCTTTTAAAGGATGAGCTACTTGATGAGGGTTATTCAATCTGTCCATTCTGTAATACTGTCCCGTCGCATAATGTGTAGTAAACATCAGAGATACGAAATCGATTTATTCTACAAAAAATGCATTTTGAATATTTATGGTAAGACAGGGTTGGTTGAAGGGTGAGAGGGTCTCGTCGAAATTTTAAAAATTAATCAAAACTCTTATAACCAGTGTAATAATCCAATAGAATGAATTGCCCCAAGAGATTATGTCACAGGTTTATCAAAGCAAATAATTCAAGCTCTAACTTTAAATCCCAAACGTTTAACGTTATTACATAACTCAATATAACATTTTGTACACATATGCGAACAAAAGTGATGTCACAATTCAAAATTTGATAGTTTGCTTATATTTGTGAAATAAATTTGGCTGCTTCAATAAAGATCATACAATACAAATTGAAATAAATTCAATGTAAGGCCTTAAAATTATTCTTTTTTTGCAATGCATAAAAAAAGAAACACAGAGATTATAATATCAAACAAGGTAAGGTTTTGATCAACTGCTTAAAGTTCTATTAACGGCTTATCTAGACTTTTTGGAGCTTTTTACATTAAAAACTTTCTTAAGTATATAAAATATTTGCATTGTATTTCGTGATTACTTTGTGGTTTCAGTCTCAACAACTTATGAAAAAGTTAAATTACGACGCAACTGTATGTGCAAAGTTCTTCCAACTTAAACTCCTTAAATTTATTAGTGCAGCTTCTTTAACCGATTTTTCCATTATAGAAAAGCTAATTTTATGGAAAAAGAGATAGGGGATTTTAAATTATGTTGTGTATACAACAAAATACAACCCAAATATTGTTTTCAAAATATATATTTCTTAACAAATTTTTTCATCTACAAACATTGCTTAAACATTTCATTAAGTCGTACTTGTAGATGTGAAAGCTAAACATTTTCAAATAAACGTGGAATAGTTGTGTTGGTGCATATGTGCAGATGCCAGTTTGGAGTGTACATTTTTTATGCTTTTAAATTAATATCTACGTGCACTCTATTGAAAGCACCACAGAAATTTTAGTTAAACAATTTTGCAGTAATTTTAAGTCAATGTATAATATTTAGTTAAATCCCAAACCAAAAAGCAGTATTTGAAAATCTCAGTCAGCCCCCTTATTACATCAACTCAACCGACTTTACCTGTGTTTTGTTAAAAAAGTAAAGCTCAAGCACTTGTAAAGATTGATGAGTTGTAACAAGTTCAAAATACAGCAAAGCTTAATATATGTAAAAAATGTCAATACTATTTTGAACAGGTCATTTTAGCTACCATGCAAGATTTAACCCTAAACATTACAATTGTTACAAAATGATATAACTTTGCTCATTCAGATGAGTATCAAGTATTTTGCGTAAACTGTAATTTCAAAAAAGCGCAAAATTTCTCAAAACTGCATCCAATGCTGCGAATATGTTAACCATTTTAGTTGCAATACAAGAAATCTTTCAATTTTTTTTAAAAATTATTAACATGTCCTGCCAAACAGCTCAAGAATCGTTCTAAAAAACTGAAGGATGTTTAAACACTCCAATCTCCAAGAAGTCATTACACTGCATTCAACATTTAATGATAAATACTTGTGCACTAGCATTCTGCAGGACCAGAATTTTCTTGGACACAGTACCACCTAGCTTTCTTCCATTACTACTCCTATGCGCATTACTTCCCCCTTTTTTGACTGCATAACATCAATTTTGAAATAAATTGCAAAGATTTGGAGTAAAAAATGTAAATGCAGCATACCAGTTTCTATGTTTATTATCCTAGGCCCTTGTTAGTCCCAATTCCACTGAAATCCTTAGCACCAAATCACATTCCTATGGGACTCTGAACGATCCTGGACAACTCTAATATGTACACACAAAGCAACAAATAATATTTGATGTCCAGATGCAGATACATTATATGTAGGAAAAGTTAGCCCTTTTAGCAATATATTTTTATGCCTAAATACCAAATAATTGCTAAAAATAGGTTTTTCAGGAATACTGGATCAACATAGTAATATAATCTTTAAGTTAGGTTTAGTTGAGCCTAAAATCGATTAATGGAAAATGAACTCTGTTTTCAAATCATCTACAAGACTATCCACTCTTGTCCCTCCCATTCCCTTTTCTATTATATAATGAGCAATTTTCAATTTTTAATACCTTCATATATTTAAAAATATAATTATATTTCCAGCAGAAATTCTATTCGGAGCGGTGGGAAATGAAGTTAGGTGATTATAACCAAATTTAGTTAACTTAAGTAAAGCATGAACATAGAGTAAAGATGAAGAGAACAATTTGAGTTGAATTGATTTTCTTAATGTCTGCATTATTTTGATAGACACCGATAAATTGTTTTAATTGGGGACCCTAGACATTACCTTTATATTTATGTAAACATATGCGTAAAGTTTATGCTAGTTTTAAGGGGGAAACAGCAATAATTGCCATTTATACATTATTTGTTGTGAGAAATAATTGTGCAAATTGCTGGAAAACCTTTATTATTGTATGAGAAGTGTTTATTCTCTGTCTTTCTAATCCAGACTATAAAATCTCTTGCCAAATATTGAATTTTGCACTGAAATTATTGCTTAACAATTGCTATTTTATGAAGATGTATTTATGGGTAAAATATAAGCCTTTGTATGCGAAATCATACATATGTGATTGAATTTTAATTTGCCATTAATATTTTGAATACAACTATATGAATAAAATTGCATTCTTCTTTAATAATAAACATTATATTTATTTAAACTCTATGCATTAAATTGCATTTAAAAAAGCTAAAGAAAATTACGTTTTATCTGTAATTCTTTCCGTGGAAATTCGTTTTGTGAATCATCAATGATTGTAAAATTGAATATATTTGATTTAAATGAAACTTGATAATTTTGTACATATTTTTATTGTTCTTAATATCGAATTGATTCCAACAAATCATTCTAGAAGCACATGTTAAGGCAAATGTAATTTTTTTTATTATCCATAGCAAATTTAAGTATTCATTTCAAACTATATGATAATGGGAAGAAATTACTTGAGGAATTGCTATTCCTAGGGAACTAGTGATCAAAGTTGAATAAATGTATAGATTTTCTACAAAAAAATGAAATATTTTCAGATTTTTTTGGCCTCTTTATTAACATCGTTCAGAAAAAGTCTCTTAATGAACTGGGAATTTCAATATTTTACAATTAACGATTAACTGCATTTTCTGTTCGAGCGGTGTTTACATTCATTTGCAAACATGGATCTAGCACCTACGTACCAAATTATAGACACTCTTTGTAATTTTCAAACTGAGATTGCGAGCTATTATCAAAGCAAATATAATTAAGGTTGCTTCGTCTACTCTGCAAAGATTCAAGTAATAAATTTAAGAAGACCTCTAACACTTTCCGGCATTCGACTGCTATTAAATCGTTGAGTGGATTTAGAAATCCAATTACACTACTTAACAGACATGAGATTCAAATATGAATTCCGTATGAATAAATACATTAATTTTAGTAAGTTTTACGCGAAGTTTTGTAACAGATCAATTTTAAGTGCAGTACCAGCCCCATGGAAGATTTATTTTCATTCGCAGATAAAGCCAATAGATTTTATCAACGGAGTTATTTTTGATGAACTTAGAATTGTTTACTGCAATGTGCATGTACCAGTAAGGTTGTGAAATTAAGAATGTCGTAAAATCCCTAAATTTCAGTGAAATTTCAATTATATAGCTTAATAAAAACTCTAATATATTATTTACATATATTTAATGGAAAATCATAACCCTAACACTGCCCTAACCCCAACCCCAAAATTTAGTGGCTTTGGGAAGTCTATAGGTGAAATAGCGGTTTCACAGATTCCCTGAAATTTTAGGGAATTTACTAAATTTCTGATTTCACAATTTTATTGTCACATATACATATCGAAACAAGTCAAAGATTTAACACACACTTCAGATAATTTCAAATTTCGACTTAAATTTCAATTCTTTTATAATCACTTAAGTTCATTGCTAATTATATTGAAAAATGTATAGATTAAATATAAGAAACAGGAATTACAAAGTATGTTAATGCACAATTAATTAGTGAATTCGAAGTTGGCAATTAAGTTCAACAGCTAATTAATCCCTCCTTTATTCTTATAATGTCCATAACTTTTCAATTCTCAGTTCTCTATTCAATTCATTTCATAAATTTGTGTACTTATAAGAGACCTATTACTTTTCACCTCCGCNTATATATATATATAGCTCTGGTCAAAAAATGATTAATAGAGTTTTTTCAATCTCTTAGCAACAAAAATACCCACAGTAACAAAATTTATATCAATCGATGGCAAATAATGTTTTCTATAAGTTTATGTAAAAGAAATTAGACTGTATTGCCTCCGGAGCTAAACCATTTCAAAAATCTATTCTTGATTGAGGCCATCGAATTCTCCTGCATCTTTCTTTGGACTCCAGCAAATATTGCTTCAGTTTTTGAATATTTTTTAGATTTTTCTTTTTCACATCGTCCTTCATGATCCCCCAAATATTTTCTATAGGTGAAAGGTTCGTTGAGTTGGCAGGCCACTGCAAAATTTCAGATTTTTTCTCTGATGAAAGCTTGGATATGCCTTGAACTATGGGAGGTTGCCCTATCTTGCTGAAAATCCATCCAATGCGATAACACCAGTCCGCAAATGAGATAAACTCTGCTAAAATATCAGTATACTTTGAAATGTCTACAGTACAGTACTTCCTCCCACAATTTTCAGGTAAAACCTTTATAGCACCCCAAACCATGAATTTAGGAAAAAATTTTGTAAACGGCATGAGAGGCGTATTGACTGTCGTAGAACAATAAGAAATTTTTGTTTCTATGCAGCTGGAATATGTACTCATCGGTTATGAAAAAATTTCGGAAAAATCCATCCAGCGACCATGTTTCACAGAAGTTACCCCGGTTTTTTTTCTGTTTTTGTGTCAATAGTGACACTTTTTCTCACGTTTTTACAGATCCCAGCCTTTGAATGTGTTCGGTATATTGCCATTGTTGAAACAACTTTGTTATTGTTTTCGTGAAACTTTGAGTTCAAATGAGCGATTGATTTCAATGGATTCTGTAAAGCAATTCTGACAAAACTTTTCTGTTAATTTCCATTAAGTTGAAGGGTCGCCCACTTCTTCTTTCTCAGCGTCATGTTCGTTTCAGTCAACTTTTTGAAGTTTCTCTAGAATGTTTTTGAATTCATACCTGATATCTTGAGTAAAGTTTTCGGTCCGTGGTTCCAGTACAGTAATGCAGAGATGGATCCGGCTACCGGCCGAGGACGGTTGGGCCAGGGCCGGCAATTTACCGGCCTGCAGCCGCTTTTAAATTTCATGAAAGGTCGGTAAAATTACCGGCCGTTTACCGGCCAAAATTATAAAAAATTATCCTTGTTGTATCTTATAAACAGGGCGAATACTTTGCTTCGTTTGGGGGGAATTTCTGTGAAAATCTAAAGTTCGAAAAAAAATTTATAGTATGAGCAATTTACAGTATTGCAATTCGAATAATAAATACATTTGCATTCTGGTATCTCTCCTAAATTTTGCTACAAACGGAGTTGCTCTGCTTTTTGATAAGGTAATTTTACTTCAGTTTTCTATAGAACTTAATAGTAATATTAAGAGAACCTGTTTATAATACTGAAAATATAATGCATAAGATTTACGCTTGAAATTTTGAGAGACCTCATTCAAATAAAGCAACTGGAACCCTTGTATTTTAATAATATTGGAAGGGGACGCTCAAAATACATTTTAATGATGCAGAAAGACATTCAGATACAAATATCAATTGACACAGCTTACAAAACGAGCAATTATATTTAGTTCTAGCGACATATTAATTAAATTTTATTTGTGTATTTATAAGTTATTCAATGTTAAGCGGGGTCAAATGCTACACCAATGTTTTATATATTTTAACTATAATGCAAAGTAAACTAACTATATCAAAACTAAAACGTTCACAATTTTTCATTCACTGAAAGTGAAAACAGCTGATTAAAGTTATAAAAAATATCAAAATTGTGCTTTGCTAGAAATATAGTTATAATAGATTGAAATTTGCGTTATGCAATATCAGCTCTATGCATCAACATGTGTAAAAACAGCCTATGTTTATATATACATATATGTATATATATATATATATATATATATATATATNCCCTCTCAGTAAATAGGATTCGCTCATCATATCATGAGTCGACATCGAATCCTTATTAATCTTATATATATATATATATATATAATGTACCTGCATAGATTATACAATGCAAATATAATTTACCGGCCAAACCCAGACGAAAACCAGCCGGTTCCAACTCTGCAGTAAAGAAGTTGCAGAACGTATATTGCATCTTGAGACATATTTAGTAAAAATAAATAAAGTACCTGGCATCATTTGGTATGCTCCTCCAGAGCATGGCACTTTAATAAGGTGAAAATACTTGTTTACTGTTGTTGAAGGGTTTTTGTATTTGAAAAATTTCCCATTTTTTTACCGGAGTCATACATGACTTTTTGCTTAGAAATTCAACAAAATGTTTTCTATTGCTAAATGCATAAAGAGCAAGAATGGTAGGTCTTATTAATTGATTGGCAGGCTATTGGCCATCAATTATAATCAAAGCTTGCAAAACCCAATTATATATTTTAATAATGATGATCTCATTTGAGATGTGCTACTTAGATATATTGGTTTCGATAGAACTGTACTAAAAATATGACGTGTTGGCAATTCAATTCATTTATATTTCATTAACACGTTTCATATTTTTACAAAGACTACTCAGGATCATGGTCACCTTTTATTTTTTTCATAGGCACTGCCAGAAATGTCAACAACTAAAAAATCATTGACATTTATGCATGAAATTCATAATGAACTGTAAAGTTAGGGTCTGTGAAAAAATTTCTTTTCTGACCAAATCACCCTATCAAAAAACCGTTATTAACATATATTTACATTTTAAGGTGGATTGATTCTTGGAAATGGTAAATGTATTTATAGTAGATCGGACAAGAAGTACTGAAGATGTCTGTGAAGGTGCTTATATTGCATGTGTTGTTCTTATGATAAAATTTTCATTGTCATGTTAGCGTTTCCATCTGGCAGTGACTTAATACTTGGACACTATGCTTAATCAGTAAAATCAAGCGCCAGGGGGCTTGAGTACATCCAGTAATGTCTAAACCTACTAAAAATAATTTGGCATTAAATAATATTAACTAAACCAATTCAAAAAATATTTGATATAATGTGGTTTTTATATCAATGTGAGAGAAAGAATATGCAGTATATTAGTAAAATGTTGAAAAGTTCTAAGCCAATTGTACAGAAATTTTAGTGCCTGCTGGGAGGTGCAGTAGTAACCCTGCTATGTGTATCAGAAGTATGAATGAATTCATCAAACTTCACAAAAGTTAAATCTGTTAAATAGTTTAATTCAATTGAACCAATGGCTTTTACGATTTAATTCTACCGGATATTAAAATGCTTGCTCCGCCTTACTATTTTTAAGAGTTTTATTGTAAATCAATATTAACATAAATTTACAAAATCAAAATTGATTATTTGAAAAACTTTTGTAGACAAAATGAATACAAGTGGTTGTTAATGAATAAATGTTCCTAAAATTGACTAGGGGGTCCAATATGGTTTAAATTTACGAAATGAAGGCGTTACAATAGTGGAATTTGTATTACTTCAAGCAATAAAGTTTATGAATAAATCATTCAATATTCTATATTTACAGTCAATGTCTTTGTAAGCCTACTTGGTATTTATTTCTTTACCTCATAAACTCCAACTTCTGATCACATTTTAGTAAAAACTTAAACGCTTTTGTAACTATGCACTGACTTTGATTGGAACAGGTAAATAAATACAGAATATAAGAATATGTGTCATAAGTCTACCAACACTTTACTAGTTCCCCCAATATTGGAAGGTAAATTAAGAAAATAGTTATGAAAAAGCTTTCATGATTAATGAAGTTTATTAATTTACATTTTTCTTAATCCGCCTTTGTTCAAAAGGGCAAAATATCCTTTGCTGTTTTTATGACTTTTATACATGCAGATGACACATCTAGTGCTGACTTTATGCCCTGTTTTCATTCAAAATGTCATGCGTGATAAGCAGATTGAATTATACAGCCAGCCTGTTCTGAGAAAAGTGGCAGCGATGGTAGGACGGAGATTATTATTGCATTTGTTGATAACATCCATTGTATAACAGTATATATCCGTTGTTTGTTTCATTTGGAGCTTGTGATGGCATTCACTAGTCAACACATACAGCGTCTACAAGTTTTATCCGTGTCCCAAATTCAAATATTACACACAAAAGTGGAATGTGTGTGAGATGTATTGGAGATTACAAAAAATTTTATATGAAATGTGCTGTCTGTCATGGTCCTATTTGTAAAGAGCTTTGCCAAAGTTTCCATATTTTGTGCTTCCCTTTAAATATTTGGGCTTTTTACGCAAGATGATGTACAGTGCAGTCCGCGAACTAGGAAGAGTATTATAATTACCACCGCCATTTTATATGAATTTTTTTCAATTGACATTCCATGTATAACTGTGAGATGATAGTACCATTTAAACATCACAGTGTTGATTTGCGGTTACCGCAGAATGCTGCCAAGAACAACCAGTTGCCAGCCTAGAGAATTTCGTAGCTTTTTTATCATACCAGTAGTATTTTGTACCATTTGGTCCTTTTAAAAATTCCATTATTAATATTTGAGAGCCAAACAGATATCATTGATATTTGAACTGCATAAATATAACTCTCTCAGTTTTGAGAGTTTTCATTGGTGGGATTTGTCACCAAGTTCTTTTAGAAAAACCTAAGATTTTTAATTCTCAATGAATTGCTTACATAGAAATTGTGATGTTTAGGTCCAGTTATGTAGCTGTAATAAAAATTTTCCAATAGGACAAAGCCAATGTATATTCTGGATCGCCAATGAAAAAATTTTCGATGGGGATAATACTCAAGTTCTTGACTGGCCATGGCGATCTCAAGATCCTGTTTCGTGATATTTATAAAGGGGGATAAATAATATAACTTAATCACTAACTTAAAATGTAGATTTGTTAAGTTCTTGGAAAACATCTACATGTTCCTATCAATTTCTTTCAGTTGACAATATCAATACAGGATAACATTTTCCATTGTATTCGAGTAGATTGTAGCATGCTTCACACTAAACTTGTACTGAAATAGTGAAAAAAATTTTTAGTGTGGTCCTATTCCGTGTCGTGTCTCAAAATCGCTATTTTGGAGATATTTACGCAATACTCTCTGGTAGTTTCTGTGACATAACAAGCTAAGCATTCCAACAATTAAATTAACGCTAATACATAAAATATTTTATGTTTGTCAAGCTATCCCTAATTTTTGTAGCACACCGTATTACGTATTTGCATTTATTTAAATGCTTGTGTAACATGGTACATAACGTAATTCAATTTGGTCCTTGTTAGTACTATATGCAATATTCAATATTTTCAAATTTACATTATTGTACATTATACGTTTAACTTACAATAATAAATGTAATTTCAAATATTTGTATTTTCTTAACCTTCAAAAGTATCTGTTCTACTGGCATGAGAAATATTTATTGTTTTCTAGTTTTAAGAACTATTAAACAAAAGTATCATCTATGTATGTAATAGTTAACAACCAATTGCGGGGCTTTCTAAACTGCCTAAGAATTTTATAATTTTTTAAGGTTTCTTGAGAAAATTTTAAAGCCTTATGGCGCACGAAGTAATAAATCTATCTAAAGGCATTACAAAGAAAAATCTTATCCGTTTTCTTACTTAAGGTAAGGCGCACCCAGTCGCTATCCAATTCGGTGGGCCGTTGGGCGAAATCTCCGCTCGCAGGCGGTTCCTCGTCACAAATTATGAATTTGCCCAAGGGCAGGCCTCCTTAGGTTTGGGGATCTATCTACATAAATACAAATTTAAGGTTACTATTTCTTTTATGGTCTTTAGACCTCCTGTTTACAAATTTAATGTCATTTTTTGCTCCTATGGGCTGTCGACCTCCTGATTACCTGAAAATTATGAATGAAAAAAATTTTAATCTTTTAGCGAAATGAAATTTTCAATAAAAAATAGTGAATCTTTTTAAGTTCTTAAGGCCCATCAATACATTTTATCGAAAATTTTCAACACCAATAGGTAATAGTTGGGTCAATGCATCATAATTTCCCAATTCTACAAGAGTCTTGAGGAACTTTGCTTAAACATGTTTATTTTTAAAAGTACATATGCAGTTTAAGATTAATGCTTCTCAATTATTAGATTTTCACACTTCTTTTCAGGCAGTGAATTGTATATGGTGCACGAATACACGACATAATGCACGAAAATTATCGTGTATTTACACGGCTGTAAACAATACAACCTCAAGCTATTGATTCCTTGCAATTCATTGATCAAAAATACTTCGACAAGTGCATCGACTAAGGTTTGGCGGACAACCTTTCTGCACAACATCAAGGCACCTAGTGTTATTAAAATGGTCAAGTTTTGGACTTGGCTTCAAATTTTGGCTGATTTCTTGATATTGATGTGTGAGATTTTGTTTATTTCTGCAAACTGCTGTTGAAAAACTATTATCAGCATGCTCAATGTAATTCTTGGATAAACGAGTACAAATTGTGGTGCACAGTTATTGGATTTATACATACTCGATTACACACGAAAGTGATATACAAGTCAATTCACTGGTTCCAAATTTGCTGCTATGTCCTAATTTAAAATAGATAGTGTATAAGTAATAAGATATCAACTAAAGATTCTTCTGCTATCGTATTGTAAGAATATGACATCGCATTAAAATTTTGCCAAAAAGCTTACTGATATAAGCTATCTTTCATCTTCTAATTTGAAATATTTGGTTCGAAGGCGCATTTATGTTTTCAACATAATACAAAAACGGATGCAGAAATTACTAATCTAAAAGTGCTCATCAACTTTAATAGGTAGGTGAGGAAGAGTTACTTAATTTAATAGGCCTGTTCAAACAAAGAAAACACTTTAAAGAATCAATTTACTTCAATGTACTAAATATTTAACCATTCATATTAGAATACCGGTATCATAATCCTTATTTCACGCTTAAATTTCATACCGTTTAATTTATAAAAATAAATGATTAAGTTTCATTAAATTTGATAAATTAATTTGCAATATATATGAAACTGGGGAGAAGTTTCTTAAGAATAGCAATTGGCTAAATATATGATTAAGTAAATATATTAAATGTATTTGAAAGTTATTGGAAATATATTAAGGAATTTTTTCCTAATTACATGCAAGAATTACTTAAATATAAATGTATTATATATGTCATAAATTCTCAAATTTACAGCGTATGATGTGAAAATAAGCGTTATGCAGCATTGCATAACTCGAATGATGAAATCGGGTCAGGCGTGTCGGGTTCGGGTTGATTTTTGAAAAAAGCGGGTTAAGTTCGGGTCGAAAAAACTGATTTTATAAGCTTAATAAGATAAAATAATGCTGAATTGAGGTAAATATTACGTTGAAAAGTCCCTGAGATGATGCACTCTATCATTTCAAGAACGTTTCAACTTCTGGATATAGATTGTTTTTGGAACACATTTTTATAAGGTGATGATTTTAGGAATTCTTTTTTGGAATCGAGTTGAAATTTGGTTAAAATATTTATTTCTTGTTTGCGTCCGGTTCTAATATCTCGACTCGATTCCACCTCTGAGGCTTACTAATTTTAATGAACTTACTGAGTGTCTTGAATAATTTTTGTAAATAAATAGTTTAGTTTTCCTGTCGTTGATAAGGAATTTTTTGTAAATTTGAAAGACTTTTCAAGCAAAAATATTTGCAAATACAATGCTAACTTTCTGCCTCAGAGCTGAAAATGGTTTTTGGTCGTTGCCAAGGCATTGTAAGATCAGATCTAATGAATTTCATAGTATCATGAAAGTGTTCTGACTTGAGTTGTTTATCTAGGGAAAAAATAGCTGTTGCTCCCAAGCGCTTTATAGACCTCCATATTATCTTAATATTAACTATGGGAAATGGACATATTAAAAGATTTTTAAGAAAAACTTTTTCAATTAAAAATACAAACTAATTTAAGTACATGCTAATTCTTAGGACAAATGTTCTCATTAAATACGAGTACATTTACATATAAATGTGCCGATGTCCAAGGATTCTTGAATTTCTTAATAGGCTTGAACGAAATTGTTAGAAAATAAGGCTAAAACGATCTGCACCATTACAGTTGTGCAAGGCAGCTAAGGTTTAATACTGGCTCTCACAATGCTAACAGTGAAGCAGATTGCTCAATGATACGGTTGCGCAAGATAAATTAAAAGGACCTAGAATGATAATATTATATTAACCTAATCCCTCCTCTGTCAGTAATCCAATGCATGCATGTCTTTAAAGATTTTATGCGATCTGTAAACCCAGTTTCAAATCTAGCTGCTCCAATATCAATATTTCACAAAATAGATGTAAGCGTTGTAAGTATGAAGATCAATTGCATAATTATTATCTTAATATGTTAATATTTACTAATTCTACCATTTGAACTGATATTTTAACAAGCCTTTGCAAGTTTTTAATTAGATACTGAACTAAGTTTGTCAGTATTTGATTGAACACAAATGTGTTTGATGTTGCAAGATGCTTAGAGATTTGGAATTTAATCCTACGCTTAGAAAACAGGTTTTTTTAAAAACTCTGTAAGTGCTTTTTGAAAAAAGGAATATATGTGAACATAGGAAGTAAAAAAATGTCCCTGCTTTTGAATTCAATCAGCTATCCTAAGATTTGCAAAAAAATTCCAAAAAATGACTACATTTCACTCTCTTCACCATCCGATATATCCATTCTTTGTTATGCTGCAACCAATGGATTTGGTTTCCAGAGATCTGAATGCATTGTTCAGACGAACTCACAACTATAGTCCTCAATCATCAGTATTGCCTGTGTGTAAGATGTGATCACATTTGATTCCATAATCCAGTTCTTCATGAATATATTTTATCAGTAGGGGATGATGGTTAACAGTTAGAAAAGCATAGAGAATGGTGCCAGATCTCAATGAA
This sequence comes from Hofstenia miamia, assembly GCA_900660155.1. Taxonomy (NCBI): domain Eukaryota; kingdom Metazoa; phylum Xenacoelomorpha; order Acoela; family Hofsteniidae; genus Hofstenia; species Hofstenia miamia. Next base: position 964,780 of record CABFPE010000214.1, on the reverse strand, counting down.
CTTATATGCTATTACTTGTTTTGCTAAATTGTCTAATGCTATACAATATATCGTTTTCAAATCAAGTGACAGAATCCCCCTTAATATCCTATATTGCATTAACTAATGTTAATTGTCTTCACGTTTCCTGTAGTAATTTCTTTCATATTCATGAATGGAATTTTTTGTATTATATATGTGTTGTGTGGTCACTCACATGAAACACGGCTTATCCAAAGCTTTTATTCGCTATAGCATGCGATCTTAAAA
>CABFPE010000214.1:938871-960044 GCA_900660155.1 Hofstenia miamia | reverse complement strand
GTCCCACAAGCTAGAAACTCTACAGCGTCGCGCCATGCGAATCATCAACAATCTCGGCCCCCTTGACACCACCCCAGAGACAATCTACAATGACTTAAGTCTGGACACTCTGTCCTACCGACGGAACTTCGGTCTGTCCTGTTTTGCGTTCAAACTTTGCCATGGACTCATAATACCCTTAAATGCATAATTTCCTTAAAGCTCGAGTAAGCCTCTAAAATATAGTCATATCCTTTATTTAATTGAAGGCCTTCATGCAAAAACCAGAAAAGTACCATGTTTTACTTTAGAGATAAAAGCGATTCTAATTCATCTATCTCCTGTAATCGAAGCAAGAGATCTAATATTCATGGGAAATACTCATGATATATCACTTTTTCCAGCTAAGCATAACTTCGTGCGACATATGATATATATAGTTGGTGCAAAAATCTCATTTTTGTAAAAAATGCACTTAGTCGGTTTTTGCACGAAGGCTTCAGTTATTAATGTAATCATATAATGATAGGGAAACGACAGTATTCAAATTTTTTACAAAGTTATAATATCAGCGACTTTACGGGCTAGGCCTGGTAAAAAAGTAATTTTTAACTGAAATTTGGCTTGGTAGATTTCGACTCATTGCTGCGGTATCCAAGAAAAATCAAAAAGTAGTGCATAATTGTGTTACATACTTCGTCAGAAATCGAATGCAGCATTTTTTAAAATTCTGCGACCTTTGGGTGAAAAGTTATGCAGCTTTTTCCTCTTTGACTAATAGACCCATCATTTGAATTGATGCATTCGTATACGTCTCACAAATAGGAGCTAGAAGAACATCTCTCTGAATATTCGTGGGAGGTAACGTGTTAACTAATTTGATAACGTTGTCCTCGAGTTCATTCTTCTTTTGTCTAACAGCTGCTTTTAGTTTCTGAGGCTCCATCGGGTATATTACTCCAATAATTTCATCCATAAAAACGTTGCAAAAAGACACTAATACTTGACGAGACTTCGAATCCATATCATTCCACTTGATTGTCGATCTCTTTGAATAAGATGGTAAGCTATTCCCAGAATTTGGTTTCAATCCCAACAAGTTTTTCAATTGAGCGACAGCTGTGGTAGAACAAATTCTTTCAACAATCTTCGGTTTCTTTGGTAGAGAAATATCTTCGTTCTCACTGATGTTCATTTCTTCTTGATAATTTGGCGTCCGATTCGAGTTTTTCATCTGCTGTCGTAACGACGGTGGACGAGTTATATCTGAATTACGTCTCTTTTGCCTACCTTTACGAACGAGCTTTTCAGCAATGCTAATGCCATCGCACTCACACTTGCACCGTCTGCACCTTGATCCGCAAATATGACACCCCCACGCTTGCATCGGCATTCTGAGTCCATTTTTGAAGTTTTCACAAGGCGTCAGAAACACCTTATTATTTTTAGCCAATTATACTATTTACCGCAGTAAACAACAAATTAGAGATTTCAGTTTTTGATGCCTGGGCTGGCTCGTAAAGGTTCTGATATAAAAAATCTAGCAGAAGTAAATTTGTACCATATGGCTATTTGACGTTATACTTAAGATTGTTGCTTGTGCTGATTGAAGAAATTTCAATTTTAATGCATTTCTTAAAATACAATGTAATTACACGTTGATTAATCCCACTGCACTGTACTACAACTGCTTTAAATGCAACGTGGTTAACTGAGAGATAAACATCAATTTTACAGTAGAATTATAATATAATAGTCTAAGTTTATACTTGTATTCATAGTAAATGTACTATAGCTGTTACTAGATTACCACAAGAAGTTTTGCACAAGTTCAAGACCGGGTTTCAATAAAAAATATTTTAAAATTTAAAATACATAATAAGCAAGAAAATACTCGCTAAACGAACAAAAAATTTGAAGTAACTTCCCTCACACTAAGTAGAAATCGTTCAAAACATATTTTGCAGACAAATATTTTACAAAACAGAATCATGGTTAATACGTGGATAAGCAAATAAATTTTGGGACAATGGTTGCTATATGATGCGGTGGTAAAACAGACTCGAGTGTTGAAATACGGCTTAGACATGAAATCAGAAAATCCAATTTCAAGGGAAGCCTGAATTTGTAACTGAAATGAATTTTGTGAGCATCTTGAATTTTTAACTATTAGAGATAAAAATTGAAAAAAATAATAAAATGTTAGAAAACTAAATTTTGACAAAATTCAAATTTACTAAGCAGAATAATTAATTATTGCCGTGCAAGGTTGATTTTCAAAAAAGTTACAAATGCTAAATGCTATGAATTAACAATAAAATTTCTTGATTTTAAATACTTTACCGAAAAAAATCTTTAAAAATACAAATACACTCTACAAAGATATAAATTCACCTCAAATAAATGGCAAATACCAATTGAAGCAGTTCTGAGAACATGGAGTAACTAACAAAGGAATTGAGTCATTTCCCAATGTATTCCAACAAGTCACATTAGCACAAAGCTTACTCAACTTTATCATAACACTAAACTGGGAAGATGAGTTTCTTGAGAATTTATTGCAGATACAACGACCAACTCGATCCAAGCATTCTATTAAATAAACTGGAATATCACTCGAATAAGAGAGTCTTTGATTTCTCACAGCCTCCAAACAAATGTTAAACAAAGATAGTGGTTCATGTGTGTAGTTTTTAGGATTTGTAGGCTTAACTAGGAAAGGATTCCCAAATAAATTTAAACTAGTGAGCTGTAAACATTTGAATTGCAAATCCAAATATAGAAGTTTATTACCAGCACAACTAAGGTCTTGTAGATTTTGGAAGTGAGCTAGAAATGGCGGTAAATCATGAATGAAATTATCATCCAGATTTAGAATGGATATTTTTGCCATAAATCTAAAAACGAAGGGCAATTTAACGAGGTTGTTTTTAGAAACATCTAGAAAACGAAGGCGTTGAAAAAGAGGAATAAGTTCATTGGAAAATTTTGCTATATTGTTTTGAGAAACATTCAAATGAACTAAGTTTGTAAGATTATTTAGTGATGAATTTAATGAAGTTAAATTATTATTTTGGAAGTTGATAATTTGCAAGTTACTAAGTTCATAAATACGAGTATCCATTTTTAACAATCGACAATTTTGCACAACCAGTTCCACCAAATTAGGAGGGAAATGTTCTTTGAAAGTAGGATATTGACTTCTTGATGTTATCTTCATTCTATTTTGAATTTCTCGTAATTGTTTAGAATGGATTTTCTTAATTACGTCCAATTCAACTTTTTCGCGTTTATAAATCTTAGAAAGAAGTGTGATAAATCGAAAAAGTTTATCAGGTTCTGCCTTGGAAATGAGGATGTCTAATTCAGGCTGCTTTAAACAAATTGTAATTTTTCCCTCGCTTGCAAACCTGTGATGAACACCTTTTATGTTATCACTTAGGTTATACTTCATTGACTGGTGAGTATTGTGCGAGGACAATATTAAACAAGCTACAGAGTTCTCTTTTTCAGAAACATATCCAATTGATAAAATGCACTTCATTTGTTTCTTTTCGTCCCTGCGACGTAGACAACATTGTGCTTCGCACATTAATCGCATTCTAAACAAAATATAAAATGAGAACAACATTAACTCAAAATTGAATTAAGGGTTTAAAATAAAACAACGACCAGGACAACAGCCTTCAATCACCACAGTTAAATTTAATATTATTGCTGGGAAGCGTCATTGGCTGACATTTCCTGTGGCATAATTTTAAGTCAGAGAGTGTGAAAAAATACTACTCAAAATTTGATCTCATTTCACATCCGACAAAGTCGTGCAATATCTAAATTTTAATCTGAATAATTAAGGCAAGCACTTCTAGTAATTACCAATTGTGTTATCATTTGTTACTACCCTCATTACAAACAAAGCTGGAAACGGGTTGGGTCGACCCGCGCGGGCTTGCAGGTTGACCCAACCCGTGCAGGTCGTGGGTTGGTTTTTTTTTCAAGTGCGGGTTGGATTGGGTTGGGTTGACCTGCACGTAGGACATGGGTTGTTTGCAAATTGAATTGGAGGCATTGCAGTGGCGTAGCTCAGCGAGTCCCCCCCCCCAAATGAAATTTGCAAATCAGCGCATTTTTTCACACGCAAATTTCCGGAAAGCATTATATGCTTTAACACTTAATCACTTTTATCACTGTTTGAAGTTGAAAAGATTACAGTATCTATTTACTTTACAGCTTATTTGACCATGAATGATATGAATAATGGAATTTAATGTCCAAAGTCCGATAATATCCCGAACAATTGTAATAGAAAAGATTAGATAAAGTCATTTGTAACAAATAACACTTATTGTCGGTAGATGTCTATCTAGAATCCTTTGATCAGCTATCATATATTATTAAGTCAGCCTTCGGGTCCTAACGTTTGTTTTTCGGAATATAGTTAAATTGGATTAACATTTGGATATGTCTGGTGTACAATCAAAGTTAAGTAATTTTTTTACATCATCTAATAGTAAGAAAAGATCTTCAGACAATGATCTGGATGTTCAACGTACCTCCAAAACTAAAAAGACAGTGGTAGACTTTGAGGACCCAAAAGATATTTCACAAAGTTCATCTGATTCTATCTGTCAACCATTATTAAATGAATATCCAAAAACTCAATTTGACTGCTTACGATGTTTCAATCCGAAGTTCTATTCAGGAATTTTAGTAGTTGACTTCTTAACAATTGCCCTTTAAGATCTTCCCCCCTTAAGATAGTTGTAGTTGGAATTAACTTTAGCTATTATCAGTAATTGAATTTGACTGGATTAGTTCAACAAAATGATTACAATATAATTAGTTTTGATTGTTAAATTTTAAAATTCTGAGGTAATTTTTTCGAGAATATTAAAATATGAAAACACGTTGATAATGTTTTTCGCTACTATTTCAGGCAGCTGTTGTAATGTTTTTCATTACACTTTCAAAGTAAGTTTTGGCAAAATGCAGTTTGCCTAAATAATTCTCATTAGATTTTAAGGAAGTTCGGCTTCGCTCGGCTCGGCTCGGCTCGCCACTTAGAACCTTTCAATGAGGCTGGTTTTAACTCAATATTTTTTAAAAAATATTGCGCTCAAGGAATTTTTTACATAGATCTTACTATTATTTAATCAACAATTCTTAAATAAGATTATAAGAAAGGCATGCCGAATGAAAAAATAAGAAAAATCTGCATAATTTAATTAACAAGCAGAACTATAAATTTCATTTGCTTAAAAAAGGCTCGTTTTGGGCTCGTTGTATATCCAAAAATGTGCTCAAACTCGACTCGGCTCGGCTCGTTGACAAGTCTGTCCTCGTATGCTCTAGTCACAATTTAGATAATTATTTACAAGTGGTAGCTGCCTAAACAACTAAATCACGGTAGGAGCATGGATTTGTTATTTAGGCAGCTTTATTACGCGCGATTCTACAAATCAATTTAAAAATCATCAAAAATGTTCTTAATTACGAATTAAAAAATAATTAAATTTGTTAATGAATTTATCCACTAAATACGGATTTTGAATGAATTAAAATATACTCTGCGTATTTATATAAAAGACATCCTCTGGAGTAAGATCCTAAACGAGTAAGAAAATTGTATGTTAAGAAATGCAACGTATCGAACACACCTGTATACTTTTAAAAAATAATGACTAAGTTTCAAAAATATACATGTAATAGGAATCGATAAGATAAATTGGTGTTGCTGCGCATGTTTATAAAATGAATAAATGGATCTTTGAATTGAACTACTTGTTTAAAACAAATTAAACAAAAGTCTGGTGCATTTTTAAATGTTTACAAAGTCATTACAAAATGCATTGGAAATTAATGCATTTATAAATATAGAGACTATGTAAGAATACATTCAATTTATTATTACAAGGAAGGAACTAATATGGTGAAGTTACAATGCATTTCATGTTATTTGTGACTACAAGCATTTCTGAATTACGCATTCATTTACTGTGACGCACTAAACTTGAAATACAGAAATTCAATGTCGAAAATGAAGTCAAACCTTATTAAATTTATTGATTTCTTACACAATATATGAAATTTATAGTTTACTTTCAAGTGAAAAATAAACTGCTTCTGAAAATTTAGATATAGTTTATCATTAAATTCCGGACTGAAGTCACGTCAACTATTACATAACAGTGATATTTAAGGAAATTCTAGTAATTGATTTTCAAACAACATGGTGTCATCGCCATCAAGTTCTGCGGAGGAAAGATCATGTGGTATTCCAAGCAAAAAAGTTCGAGGAAATTATGGTATCGTCGGGCACCACATTAGCAACATAAATGTAGACATATTATCAGGTCATTTTTCTTAAAAGCAACAAATTTGAAGTGGTATTGCTTTGCTATATTAGAATAATTTCCTAATTTCTATGAAAGCTCATTTAGAGATTATAGTAAAAAAAATGATTACTTCAAATTTTTTACTTTTAGTTTTTCTGAAAAAGCCTTGTCAAAAGTATATCAAAGAGCATTCAAGACATATAATCTTAAATGGAACTATTTAAATAGGTATATGAGTATTCTATGCACAAACGTCTTTGAACGCGTAAAAACGTGAATGTTTATAGATAATTCAATACAATTTTTAACCATATGGGGAAATATAAGTCAGTGACAAAATCAATATTAGAAGGAGACGGAGAATATGTACAAAGCAATTTCCCCTTCGTTAAATTTACCAACTCTTTCATTTAGATTACGGATACTATATAACTGTGAAAGAATGCGATGAGTTGGCAGTGTCGAATGAACCACTGTGACTCATTATTGATATGAGATCACGTTTGTATGTTGTAAATGATTCTTTAGTACCAATCAGCTTTAACTTTTACTATGGAAATTGCGCAATCCCAGCAAAGAAAAGTGATAAAATTTTTCCTAGAAATCTGATCGAACTTTCAGATATTAACAAAGAACATTATAAGATTCGCTTGATTCTCCACAACGTTAAGACATCACTATCAGTATCAGAGTTTAAGGAACTTGCAGAAGAAAAACAGAAATCAGTTAGAAAACATTCCACTTTAAACTCTGCCGGGAGTTTCGTTATCACGAACTTCAAGGAGTTGGATGAGCGTGTATTAGACTATGGATATTTTCTCCATAAAAACCACGATTTTATAGTTGTCATTGAAAATTCGACAAGAAAAATGATAACCTTTAAAACAACTATGACTATTGTAGTTCAAGGTGACCATGACCTTGAAGCAAATTGTTACTTTGTTAATTGGGAGACAGAAGAACGGATGTTAGAAGAAAGACCACAACCAATTATTGCAAAGTCTTCAGAAATACCCAATGAAACTCCAAAAATGTCGGAATTTTCCAATAAAGTGGAATTTTCCAGTTCCAAAGATGTGTACAAGTGTGAGTGGAAGCAATGGCGAATGAATGTTGTTTTGAAATTGGTATATGATGCAAGGGAAATTGAAATTCTCAGAAGCTTACGACATAGAAATATCGTAGCATATATTGGTGAAACAGAACAAAAGCCTAACCGCTATATTATAATGGAATACGCAAACAAGGGGAGTCTTGAAAAATATTTGGAGAATGTACTTTCTGATAAGCATGATTCGTCGTTTCAAAATCATCAAGCAATACCTGAAGAAATAAAACTTAGATGGGCGAAAAATATTGCTGATGGCATGGTGTACTTACATTATGATTGTCCAAATCACCCAATTATTCATCGCGATCTGAAACCTGGAAATATTTTGATATTTGGAGATGAGCTGATTGCTAAGATTTCTGATTTCGGCTTTTCGAAGCCCTTCTTGTATACAACTGAATCAAGTCAATATGTTTTGACATATATTTATGCGGCTCCAGAAGTAGTAAACAAAGAAAAGGTAGGATTATCAAGTGATGTGTTTAGTTATGGAGCCACAATTTATGAAATCTCTACATTAATGCGCCCCTACAAATCAATTAAGCACAAAAACGAGCTTTTAGAGTCCCGTGAAAACATTGAATGCCCTAAATTTGTTGGCAATAGTATATTGCGGTGTTTGATTGAAAATTGCTTTGTCATGAGCACCAATAGGCCATCTTTTACAGCCATACAAGTTGTTCTTTTAACTTACGACACTTCTTACATTCAAAGGAAATTTAATGATGGTGAATAAGCTAGCGCAGATGATTGTTGAACAATTCAATTTTACAAATTGAGTAATAATAATAATAATTTACCAATTTTCAATAAATCAATAATTTTGCACTTTGAAGTATGAGAAAAATTATTTTTTCATCATTACAGCTTCCAAAGCCTGTAAGTCTTAATTCCCATATCAAATTCTATATGATAGCATTAAAATGTTAATATCAGGAAATTCGTCATTCGAGCAAAACCCTATCTTTCTAACAGAATATCAATGCTTGATGCGGATATCCATCGGGTTAGCTACAACAGTATTATAATCAGAGTGGCAATCGGGTTATGAAACGTTTTTTGACCATATTTCATATCACGACCTCCACATTTAAATAAGTGTGTAATTTAAATATTTAGAGATACGAAACTAGACATTTGGAATCTTTAATTGATATTAAATCCCTTGATATGTAATTAATACATTTCTGAACTTGACTACATCTTAAGATTCGAATACTTAAAACTGTAAACTCCTTTATAATATATTGCATGCAATGCGATTTTCTGTAATTGAGACATTTACTGATTGAAAACATTTATTCTTTCGAAAATTAAGAAAAATTTTAAATGCTATATTTTCACAATTAAATGTTTATTCGTTCGTTAATGATTGCTTCGAATTTTTACATTAATTGATATAATATTGATTTAATAACCGGAGCTTCCCTGTTTAACTACTATACAAAGGATTATTCGAAAATATCATTAGTTAAAGGAACTGTCTAGGTACAGAGATTATAGTGTTTTGCCTTGTGGATCTTATTGAACCATTGGTGATAAGCCCACAAACATATTTTGTTATTTTTGGATTGCTTAATAAACGGAGCTTGGGTTTAAAATACTGCAAGTATCATATAGGCGAAATATTATTGTGATCACCTGATTGCAAAAATCTATTGGTTTTATTAAGTGGATTCTACTGTACTGCCTTTCTTGAAGAATTCCTTTACAGATTCTCTTGCCTGAATATTTATTGTGTTATTTGTGTGATCATGATTATTTTTACAAAATTGAATTCACATGAAAATGTAATTTGATATTTTTGTGAATATCCCATTTAAGATGCGGCAAATAAATATAAAGCATTCAGGAGCTTCTACTGGAGTAAGTTTACTCTTCAAAAATTATTTTTTAAATTTTGAATATCTTCACTTACACATATGCAACCATATTGCTTGTTCTTAATATCATTCTCTATGTTGTTATTGCCAGAGAACCAAACAACTAACTGGCACCTTAGATTAAAAACCTATCGTGGGCCAATTGTATTTTCTGGCCATTCATTACGGTGGGTATACTCCATTTATATTGCCGCCCAAACATACAATCAATCAAATGCTCTTGGTTTAGTAACCTTGGTATACTTTAGGCAAGGGATTTACTCAAACAATAGTGGTCAATAGGTCATTTATGACGACCAGCTAAGGAAAAGAATTAGCCCCCATTTCTATAAAGCTTTATAAAAAACTTAATGTTCAATTAAGATGGGCATTAAATATCACAACGAAAAACTCATCGCCAACCAAACAGTACATTTCTAGGTCAATTTTTTTTCCAAAACAACTAGTTATGTTAAATACCCTTCTGACATTCTTCATACTCATCAGAAACCTACCACCTTATAATACGATTAAAATACCGGGATTTATTCATAAACAGCATTCAAGATCAAAGCTTTTTACATGCGTTAAGTATAAGAAGAACGTTTTAAAGAAATCCTTCAATAATGTCGCCATTCGAACCTGGAATTCGCTACCTAAAGAAATTAAAAATATTGAAAAATTGAAACCTTTTAAAAAGCATTTAAAAATCTTCCTTAAGCAAAAATATATTTCTGGAAAATCATGGCTAGGATACAAATTTTATAACAATGACTATACTATAACTCGTTATTAAAATAGTACTATAGAAATTTATCCATAGCCTGCAAGATTTCTTTTGTAATTTATGTGAATTGTATATATGTGTTTTTGTGAATTTAAAGACGCTATTCAAATAAATTATCAGTTATTTAATTGTTAACATTTATTTGAATAAAGATTCTCTTATCTTATCTTATATGGTTTAGTAGAATAATAAAATACTTTTTCACGTCCGAAGTTTCCATATGGGCATAAAGAAATTATTGCAGAATGTTTCCACCAATGAATATTAATAAAAGTACTAGCATTACGTTAAATATCTAACCAAAATATAAACAAAGTATTGAACTTCAGATGCCAGACGTTCCTGAATTAAAATTTAAAACCCAGTTTTCTCCTGCTTAGGATTAAAAACTCAACAAATTTACAACAGCCCTCATGGTTTGACGAACTATGAAACACATGACACTAGTTAAAAAAATATACACAAAATATGCACATGCACAAATATATTTCCCAAAGTATATAAAATATTTATAATCTCTAGCATTAGGCTTTATAAAAATATACATTTTAGAAAATAGTTAAAATTATTCCAGTTCCTAACAGGAACAAACAAAAATAGCCAAAAGAAAGTAATGCCATAAAATATATTGAGTTAAGTGCATAACCATAAAATTTGTTAACAGCTATCTTCCACTTTACGTTCTGATTGTCTAATGTTCTGCTTGCTTTTGAACACCTTCTGTATCATTGAACTTTGTTTTGGCGTATTAGGCTGCAGTCATTATGTCTAGGGAATGATAGTAGCTAACGTTAAATTATTTAATTATTGTTATCAAGGATCTTTAATCATTTTAGCAAAAACATTAGATTAAAAGATATTTTCGCTCAATTTACAAAATTTCTCTTTAAATATTCATTATTTAATTAAACGATATTATTATGTATTTAAACGTTGATTAGAATTTATGCTGATATATGTAATCATTTTTGTTGTTAAGATTTGGTTGCATTGATTTTATGTCCATACTTTCCACTGCTTTTAAATTTTTGGGAATGGTTCATCTTAAAATGTGATGTCATAATTTAATCCACATTTTCTTAGGCGTTCTGATATTGTTGACTTAGTTTCGTGTTTTTATTCTTCTGCTTAGTTATCTGCTACTATAGCCAATATAGTCCTCACCACAGGTGCATTTGATTTTATAGATAACATTGGACTTATAGGATATTTTCGTCATTGATCTTAATTCTAGGTTTTGACTAAGCTTTCTTTTATATAGAAAGAAAAATCTATATTCAGAAATTGTTTTAACAATAAATAGAAATACTGATAACAAATTCTGAAAGCGTCAAGAAAGTAATACACAACTAAACAAAAAAAAGAAAACAACGAATATTTACAAATAAAAAGTCGTTAACTTGGGCTATGGCGATTGCTAGTTTCTATTAATAGAGTAATCAGGATTATAAAATTTATAACCTTGCAATTTCAGTTTTTTTATATTATAAGTGCAAAAATATTTTTTAATATTCATTTTAAAGTTTTTTAATTTACTTATTTGTATAATATATTTTGGTAATTCTCATCACATATATATATAGGTGTGTAAAGAAATGTTTTTTTCTTTACTCGTTTTATATACCAAATAGGTTGGTTTGTGTGTTTTTTTTTTTTTTGTTTATACACATTTTTTAGCGCGAGAAAGTTTTTTTTGTTGTGTGAGAATGTTTTGTTATCTTTTTTAAAGAACGTCGTAAACATATATATATGTATGAAACAGTGCGTATAAAAATATTTTTTAGATTTTTTTATATATTCTTTTATATATTATTTTTTTTTCGTATTTCATTAAATATATCTTGTGTGTGCTTCTCTATATAATCTTTTAAAAGTGTGTGCAAAAATTTATTTATTTTTTTTAAAAAAGAAACTATTTGCAAGATATTTTTTTACATAGACAATTGCGAGAGTTTTTTTTGTAGTTTTTTTTGTTTCTATTTTTACACTCTCCTCCCCGCAAAATATTTCAAATTTTTTTTTGTTGAAGTCGTCTTTGTAAATAATTGCAATTCCAATTTCTTTATTATTTTTTTATTAAAAATATATTTCTTTTTTTAAATTTCAGAAAATATTTTTGAATTCGTGTATATTTTTGTTTCTGGTAATTTTCATAAGACATAATTTAGAGTGTCGAATAGTTTTCTATTTATGGATGGTTTGATATTGCGTTAGTAGTCTCTTCCCATTAAGTACAGGCTAAAGACTGGATTTTTTTAACAAAAATGTTCTATTTATTAATAATAGTTGTGTCAAAGTATATTAGTACAGTGATGTTTTCAAGTTGATAAAAACTTCACCAACAAATTTTAGTCAAACTTACATAACTTTTAAACGTTCTAAACGATGTAAGGAGGATTATAGGGTTGTCTTCTCTTTAGATTCTTAATTATGGCTCGAGGAGGAGTCTTATCGAATGCGGCTGGGAAGTCGAAGTTTATCAATAGTGTTGAATTCTTTCTTGTCCATGCTTTCTCTATGTGGTCAACAATATGAGCGAGTGCAATTTCCGTATTGAGTCCTTTTACAAATCCATATTGTTTGTAAAATCTAGTGCTTAAGAATACATTTCTCTAATAGCTTGCCTAGCACAGGCGTTACACTTATAGGTCTGAAATGTTTATAGGTTAGTACACCATTTAAAAAATCAATTTTCACTTTTTTTAAAAATATAAAATTTTAATTCCAATAACAATCAACGTTACAAATATAATCTACGTTACAAATTATCAATCTTGGTTACAAATAAACTACAATAATTAAAATTTGGTTACCAATCAACATTACTCAATCAATTTAATGTAAGTGTATTCAAATTTGACATATTGAAGTAAACTTCCTAAAATACAGTTCTTCAGCATAAAAAAACAACAGGTTTATTGAACGTCCTGTAGAAGAAGCATTTATCAGAAAGAAACACTGTTTTCTTTGTTTAATTACAATGTTCCTCACAAAGTAAAAGTAGATATTTACAAAAATGTTCAGCTTCTAAAAGGAGTGCATAACGCAGGTGCAGTGGGTAAAGGATTGTTGCAAATAACTACACAAACCGTGATAGGAGATTTGATTGGACCAGTTTATGGACATTTTTAGTTATTGCAACTATGTAAGAACTGGTGTGAATTTTTTAACACTATTTTCAAAATATGCCTTGCATTAATAGTAGTACAATATATAGTAGTAAATAGCTCTTAATATGTGGTTAGACACCTAACTCAATGTGTTTACTGATTTTACTTTTTTCCCAATGATAATTTTAGAGGATATTTGTCGCAAGCTGTGACAAAATAGGATATCACGAATTTGTTGAGGTACTAGTTGAGCATGTAACCTAGTTAAATCATGAAATAACAAGTGTAAGCAACGCATCAATTATCACAATTTTAAAACTCACGGCGTCAAAACTTCGAAAAAAATTGTGTTATTTATCAAAAATAAAAACTTCACCAAGTTATTGCTGAATTTAAAAAAAATATTTTTGCAACGCCCTATATATATATATATGTGCATGTATGAATAAATAATTTCAACTTACAAAGCCATAGTCAGTATTTTACAAATTATTCCCTTCAAAATTTACAAAAGAGTTTTTAATTTAAATTTTAAATAACGATATATTTAATTTATATAAGTAATCTTTGCTGTGTAGACTTGGAAGAATTTTATATGCATGCTCTCAATAACATATAAATAACTTGAATTTGTTGTCTGGATTAGTTCCACAATATTTAATATATTTGATATATTGGCTTCCTCGGATGTGAATTTTCTTTTTTCTCATATTTATATCAAAAAACTTATGAATAATCGACTAGACTCCATGGGAGCTGGATAAAGTAACTTTCAAAAATTTTTCACTCCACAAATTTAAGAAATTATGATGTTTTACAAAATTAACATTACAATTATTAATTATTATTGATATTTTTCGTAGTTCTTAATCAGAATGCTTGAAGCCTATGTGTGTAAAACTAGCCTCAATGTTTTGTTTTCTATAAATAGTCTACCCAAATCCCATTTTACAATATTAATAGGAGACAAAAAATCAAAAAATAATCAAATTATGAAAATTGCTTTAAGATCGAATGTAGAGGATCCCCATGAAGAACAAGATTAAAGAACTACGAAAAATATAAAAATTAAAAGGTTAGATTTGTATAAACATTCTTAGGACTATTACACATTAGTTTATTGAACCATGTGAGATTAACATAAAAAATGTTGTAATGCATACAAAGCAGGAATTCTCTCTGTACACTAAAGTTCCAACTTTCACAGGCAAATACACGTTTAAAAGATAATTCAACCATTACACATTTTGTAGTGAATGTATTTAAAAATTCTAAAACAAATTAATCTCTTTTATATGTAATATAAAACAACTAAACAAAAGTATATTTCTATTTGTTAGGTTCTCTTTGATTTAGTAATATTGTATTTGCACGAACTCCTGAGCCACACTGCAAAAGGCAATAGTATAAGTGGAACAAGCATTCCTCCAAAACATAACCAATCAATCTAAATGATATAAAAATTATAATAATAGTAAACAGACTTTCCAAATGAGGAATTAAAGATATAGACAGTAACAAAAACCATTTCTAAAAAAAATTCGCAACTATCACTGTCTAAAAAACGATTATTTTTGTACTAAATATTATCAAATATATAAGAAAAATTGAAATACAGAAAAGAAATAGTTCTCAACAGAGCTTCATTTATTTTCATAGCAGATATTAACCCATTAATGCCAAATATCGATTTCTATTGATGGTAGTGAGTGTTTGAAGGTTTATTTAAATAATGTTGCATGGAGTAAGCAGTGTAGTGTGTAAATTTGAGTTCTTCAAAAGATTTCTATCTGTTTCATATTATATCAACAAATATGGCTGTCAGAAGGCGACTGTTTACGTAGCCTTATAAATAATGTAAACATGAATAATTTTAAAATATCTTCATAGTAGCACATAGGCAATTATTCAACAATATGAATTTTGAAATATTCGTATGAGTTTACCAAGTCTACATAACTCAACATCGACAAAAAGCGGAAAGTAGACACTTTGTCAAATATACATTTCCTATTCTAGGTCTAAGTGGATGTTGAAGAACAGAAAACATTGAAAGATGTTTGACATACTTGATCATGAACCATCTGATAGAAGAAAAATCAAGAAAGAAAAAGAAAGCAGTTCAATACATCAAATTTGCAGTTATTAAAGTTTGTAAAGAATTCCTTTCACGCCAATGTTGTTTGAACACTTTCTGATGTGTATTAAAAATGACAGCTCTGGGGACAATGAAATTTTTTTGTAGATCTTATAAGATTAAAAAAGTGAAAATATGTGAAAAGAAAATGCATGAAGGTTGTAATCTGCATTTGCATTGTAACCAGTTTTGGAAACGTGTCCTGCTTTATAACGTGCCATGCTTGTGTCCACATTACAATACGTATCAAATGTATGCGTTTCTTTGATTGTCTAAATCTATAAATTTGCATATTGAAATCATCGAAATCTTTATTTCTTGAACAAATTTGTTAAACTCTTGAAAATTTTTCCCACAGTAAACATTTCATTCATAGAGATTTAATCTAAGTTGACTTTAATTTCAAAAAAAAATGTAAAGATTTTCGTGCCGTGCAAGACTCTTGCTTGATAATTTTGTTAAATTTCATGCCGAAAAATCAAGGCACATTTCCAACACTGATTGCAAACATAATGTTGCATTCTAGCTATACTGACGCGGATTGGCTAGTAATGGTTAGCAACCAAAAGAAAGTTGAGAAAAAGAATAGAAAATGAGAACATTTGACCGGAAAATCTAAACAATCGTGTTTTTAGTTATAAGTACTGTTGCATGTGCAAAACCTGATTAAATTTTCTTACAGTATAAGGGACATTAATTCTATATTTTGTACACATGATTTCGCACTGTCGACATATCGATATTGCATAACTCCTGTTGTTTTTCACAAAAAACAATAAATTGTTTTTAGGTATGTATAAAAAACACTTTATAGGGCTAATACTTGAGTATTAATGGGTTAATGATTTGTTAAAAATGCATTAAGTTTAGCACTTTCACTCTACGAGCATGTATAGCTGCTTAAAGGACTACTAAAACTGCAATGTAATATTATTTTATTAATATATGTTGCTCTGGCTTTCATATGTAGTGTCATAAGTTTTCTTTGTACTAAATTGCTGTTTTATGCAATTATTGAGTGAGTCAATATAAATTATGTTTTAGTCCATTATAATCGCATTATTTTTCTTGAATCATGAAGTGAGTAGCAGCTTGACTGTGGAAACTATACGCAACAAATGCTTGTTACGTAGAACTTAATCTGTTTTGAACAGGCTTATCGAGTGCGATAGGGATTCACGGGGTCCATGGTGATATCCAAGGAGTAGGATGAGGTGGATATGAGATTTGTGGAGCTAATACTGTAACTCTAAAGTACATTGTAAGGGTGTTTTTCTTGCTTTCCAAATTTAAAAGAGATAACGTATTTATACAATATTAGCGACGATAGTCAATGATATCCCCTTCCGCTGTGAAAACATAATTACTATCATTACTGCTCCTCCATCGTTGAAAGACTTCGTCTGCATTAGTTCTTCAATAGAATAAAAAACAAGGTGATTAAAACTAATTTCCAGAAGCATGTTTAAACTAAATAAGTTATCAACCTCAAAAGAAGGCAGTAACGAATAACATTTTTGTTACGATTGCTTTGGAAATTGTAATACAAAGATATTATTCTTATTACTTATATATATACACTCATATTTATATTATATATAATAGTGGAATTTTCATAGAGATTATACGATGAAATATGAAAGGAGGTAACAGGTATGTAATTTGCGAGGATTTATCATTTAAAATCCTCAGTTATACATACAACTTCTCAAATAAGTAACTTTCTAGGAGGCACACTATTGTTTGATAGGTGATTTTCTCAACCCTTGGCAATTCAGGATGTTCGAATTCAATATAAATGGTATTGTAACTCATATTTGAAAATTTTTTCTAATCCTAGTGACCATTAGGATTTTTCAAATAAGTAAAAAACACACGTAGAGTTTCAGAACTTGACGTTCAAGGGCGCTATCAAATAATTCAGATTTCAGATAATGCTAACATGTTTCGATCGTCTCAAGCAGGTTAATATAGTTGCCTTAAAAACCATTTACAAATGTTTTTGCATTAGCTTAGCATCATTGGCTGAAATAATGAAAAAATTACTAAAACATTTTCTGTCTACTGTACTGTAATGCGGAAATTGGACATATAATACTCTTTAGAAAATATTACTTACAAGATGAGTAGCGAAGTGCCTATCGTAATCCTTATACGATTGAATTACTATAGTTCCTGGCGCAGTGGAATATCCTACCTAAATGATAGCTGAAACACATCAAAAATGAATAGTTCGAAGCACAAAAAGGAAAACAGTAAAATGAGACATGCTGAAAAAGCTTAAACTACTCTAAAACTTAAGAAAACCCTTGTTGTTCAAAAAATCAATTGAAATAAATGATGTGAAAGTTATTCGATTGTCATCCTTTCAATTGAAATAGGTTTAAAAGATGCTGAGATGCTAACAAAACTTAGTATATTTTATGCAAGAAATACATTATGGAATTTTTCGCATCAATGGAGTGTTGCTTATGTATTTAAACTTTATGTGATCGCTGTAATGAGCAGATATACATAACAATGATGCAAAATTGCCCACATCAATGTATGCACACTTACACGCAAGCTGCAAGAACAACCCATACATAACTATGTAAAAACACAAACAACTTACAAGTTGAACTACTTCATTTTGTCCTTGATATGTATAGATTACTTCTGCTGATGATATATTGTAATACCCAGCTTGTAAACCTTTCACAACAATGGAATGCGATATGTTGGCCCCAGGTGATAAACGTTCGAACTTTGCTCTTGTCATGCCCTTAACAACTTTAAAATAATCTTGTGGAAAAGAATTGTCGGATATTTCTATAGTTTGAGCTGCACCTTCTCCTATATTATACAACAAATACCGAACTGAGAATTCTCGACGCTCAAAGAAATTTTTATTTACTACTTCTTTATGAAACAAAATTTTTGGCGAAGCGTCATTATCGGCATTAAGCATAGGAACTAACAGCAAACAAATAATTGTAATGAGCATTCTAAAAACAATTTCATAAATGTTATTAATACAATCATCATTAATTACTATAAATTGTGAATTCAATGAATGTATAGATTCTTTCATAGATCCAATTACAAATTTTTACTAGTCAAAAGAGGCTAAACGTAGATTTTTTCACATGTCTGAAGTAAAAAGTTAAATGCAAATATCTACACGAGAATTATATAATTTTTTGAGATAACTAAATGAAATGATCGGTAGTACAAAAAATAGTTGTTCTATTTTGTAGCTGATGAATGTTTTTACGCCGTGATTAACAACGTATGGAAGACATGGGCAATGAAACAAAATTTACTTTTCTAGAAGTTTAACATAAAACATTCGAATTAATGTCACAAAATATTATTATTTGCTTTTATTGATGGAATGCTTCTGCGTCAGCAAAACTGTACCCTGTAGACGAAATAATTGAAGTTCTCCATGAAAAAGACTGTGTAGTGATGATAGATGGCGCACATGCACCTGGACAACTTCCCAGCAGCATTATTTCAAAAGTAATTAAAAAATCGGATGTATTTATAGGCGACATTCACAAATGGTGCTTCTGCGTACGAGGTTGTGCCATTCTTGTGGTAAACAAGGCGAATTCAAAATATTTTTACCCAACAATAGTCAGTTGGTATTACAAAAATGATACTCCATTTATTCGTTTCATTAACTTAGGCACAGAAGATACACTATCACGTTACTCTGTTGTAGCAGCAAAAAAATTTATTGAATCTATTGGTGGGCTTGAAGATATTTTCATCTATTGTAGCAAAGCTGTTTGTGAAATCGTATCTTACATTCGTTATAATATTCCATGTACTGTTTTAGCAGTTGATGAAAACACATCCGCCCCATTTATGCGTCTTATTTCTTTACCATGAAGCATTTAATGATTGCAAAGAGACAAGAACACTTTTAGCAACATATATCTTACAAAATCCTAGTAATAAGAAACAACGCGCTACAATAATTTAAAAGTAATTAGTAGCGCGTTACCATTGAAAATATTCATTCGTTCCGTAAGCGTTACTTCTAGACTTTTACTTTACTAGAAAGAAAATTAACAGCTTTGTAATTTTTTCCCAAAGTTGTTAATAACAGAATAAACAAACAGAAATATTCAAATACCGGTATATTATTTGAGTTATGTATTGAATACAAACATATTTCTTAGTATAAGCTTTACTGTAAAAAATTGTACGTATGTGGGAATATTAATAAGTGCGAGTAATATGAATAAGCTAAGCACATGTTATTGAGCTATAATATATTAGCATACTCAAATGGAATTATAATTTTTTCATCTGATATTTATTAAAATATGTAAATTCATATTTTCTTGATGCATAAGTATATTTAGATAATGTTTACATTGAGTTATATAACTGTGAAAACTTTTATTTAAAATTTGAAATATATAACATGTGCTTATTGATGAGATTATTGAAAATTAGTAAAAGTTTGGTGTTTAGAACACCCGACAAAAGAGTTGGGTGAATGGAATAATTTTCCGTCTTAACTAAACGATTTAATCGGTCCAATTAAGTCGGGCCGATTAAATCGTGTAGATAAAACGGAGCAAGTTTACATTCCATAAATAAAAGCTAATACAGCCTAAATTTACAATGAAAAAATATTTGGAAACAGAAAAAAACACACATTACAAAGTAAAATAACATCGCCTATAATATATAATGAATATTTCGGCAAGTTCTTATTTAATTGATTCGCTAATGTTTTATAATTTTCTTAAATGTTAACCGGGTTTGAAATGGTAACCTGTTTCAACATCTATTTACATTCTATAGAAATTAAATACCTTATACGCTAAAGTACATCTTTACTTTATTGATGTATGTTTTGGAATGTGAATTTAATTTATTACAAAACTTGAAACTTTTTGAAACAAGCATGTTTAACAAGCAAGCATGATTTGTAAGTTAAATCGAATAGCGGTTTTTAGATTTTCAAATTTGTCATTTGCAAAGTGAGAGATCGGATCAATGAAGAGGAAAGATAGTAGAGATTTCTTGAAGGCTGGAGGTTTGAGAGTCAGGAGGAACTAACAGAAGCACAAGCACGATTAAAAAACGAATAAAGGGTTTTATGTTTCTTTAGACGCGAGAAAAGAGAACGAGACAACACCATCAGAGCGAGTTAGTAAACGACTAAACAAGAGATCACAGGCATGAAAGTGAAGTGAAAGCAGGCGAGGCATCAAAGGGAAAATTTCGAAAGCCAACGAGTGCAGAATTAGCTTTACGGAGATATCTCAAGTTTAACTTAGTTTGGCAGTAAGTTGAACTCCAAAATGAGTATGATGACGAGAAAATTTCATTGGGAGAGGTAAATCCAATAGAGACACTGAAAAAAAGATACCACATGTCTTTTTAGGACTAAAGTCAAGGTGGTTGACAGAAGACCAAATAGACAACGGCTCAAGAACAGATGAGATATTGGAAGCAAAAGAACTGCCAAAGTCCAAAATCGCTGTGTCATCGACAATAAGTTGAGAACAAATTGAGTGAGGTCGTTAATGGCAACGTGAAAGAAAAGAACAGCAAACACTGAGCCTTGAGGGACACCATTAGTAACTGGGACAGGAGAAGAGATAGACGAGTTGATTTTGACACATTGGCTGGACAGTTCGATGAAATCCGCATCAAAATCAAATAAACGTAACTTGTCAAGCCGAATGGAATGAGGGAGGCGATCAAACGCTTTTGAGATGTCAAGAAGGATAATACACCCAGGATCATTACAATCAGAGTGAAAGTAACAGTTTTCAATCAGTGTGAGTAAGTTAGTAATCGTAGACCGACCAGGATGGTTGCCATGCTGAGAAATGAAAGAC
>CABFPE010000214.1:925783-938864 GCA_900660155.1 Hofstenia miamia | reverse complement strand
CAGAATGGAATGAGGGAGGCGATCAAACGCTTTTGAGATGTCAAGAAGGATAATACACCCAGGATCATTACAATCAGAGTGAAAGTAACAGTTTTCAATCAGTGTGAGTAAGTTAGTAATCGTAGACCGACCAGGATGGTTGCCATGCTGAGAAATGAAAGACCGTCGAAATGGAATAGCTATTGGGCGGTAGGACGTGATCTGCGAGGAGGGAAGCTGATTAGATTTTAACAGCGGAGAAATCCAAGATGTCTTCCAACAGGCGGGATAGCGCTTAGAGGAGCAAATGAAGGAGTAAAGATGTTTTAAATGGATGGAAAGCGTGGAGGAGGTTTCATGAATTACAAAGGAGGGGACACCGTTAGGATAGCAAGGACCAGACAACTTGCAAGATTTAAGCATGAGAGAAATATCATGAGCGCTGAAGTCAATATCACAAAGTTGGATTAGCGGGGAGGCAGCAGGCGGACCAGGCCACATGGAGACAGTTTCAGAGAAGTTAGAGGCAAAATACGCGTTGAACAGATCAGCTTTCTCCAGCAATAAAATCTAATTTTTGCTGTAACATCAGAGGACCTAAATAAACTTCACCACGGTTTTTTATAAAAGTTATTTTATCATCTGTTCACATTTAGTGAGTTTTTAAGGCATCCAAATTTGGATGGGGGTTTATCAATTCCATATTGTATTGCTTAAATACGCATGAGAAATTTTCAATTAGGTCCTCTGACGTAACAAAATGTTAAATTGAATGCTGAATATTTTGAATTAGGCGTTATTGCAGATCAGGGACTCTGATTTCTAAAAGCCGAAGTCAAATAACATGTTAAGGGTTTACGACATCATATGTTAAAAATTCATTGTTTAGGGTTTAGGTCTATAAAATATTGAAAAATTTAGGTTATAGGGTTTAGGGTTAAGAAACGTTAAGTTGTGACTTGGGTTAGGGTTTAGGTCTATAAAAGATGACGTCATATACAGTGTTGCGTCGAAACAATATGTTTATATATCAGAGTCCCCTGATCTGCAATAACGCCTTGAATTATTAATTTTTTAACCCTGGTCGCTAATATACGGACTTTTCTATTGATTATTCAGCAATATAGTAGCATTCTGACGGTCTTTAATTTTGGGTGAAAGACCTCCATTAATTCAATAGGGTGTCGTCCAAAAATTTCGAAAAATGCCAATTGCGCCAGTTTTCGTTTAATTTTGAGTTAATGAAATTGAAATGTTACTCTTAGGATTAGGAGGAGATAGGTTACGTTTCAATACAAATTGTATTATTAGAATTTTGCTTTCAGAAAATTTTTGATGATACCTCGAAGATACCCTAGTAAACTTATTGGATTATAATAGCTAATTTATTAAAATTTTAAATTCTTAATAAACTGCAAAATGTATTTAATAACAATTTAATGTATAACATTTAATCTTCATAGTTTCTATCTATAATTTGCAGTACAGTTGTACTTTTCGAAATTATGGGATTTCGAAAATATTGACAAGAAACTTAAATAGCAATAAAATGTACACGTCTTAAGAAATTCATGTCTAAATAACAGATAATAAAAATGATCAAATTAGTTAAAAAATCAAATCGTCAAAGACGTATTTTTCGAATTTATGATATTTATGAAATTTTTTCGAAGACTCTTAAATTAAAATTTATATATAACATATAAAATGAATTATCCTTTAAAATTTATTTTTCTACTCTGATGGTGTAAATCCACAGGAGTTTTTTGCATCAAAAAACTATCAAGTATATTTGTGCCTTATATTTGGGTTGTCTAATGAGGTGAAAAGCCATTAGCTAATTATCTATAGGCAATATCCCTAAATTGGTTTTAGTTTTCCTTTGGAAATTTACATTTGTTTGAATTTTTTGTAAAAGTGTTTGACTATTTTCCTAAAGACATTCTTTCTAGAATTTAAAGCTAAGTAGATATTTTACAGTTCTTCAACCAGGGTTAAAACATTTGTAGAATTAATATCCTATTTTGAGTAAATATAGTTAAGATATTCATTTTACTTTAAAGCAATAATATTAGTACATTTAGGTAATTACAATTCAAATCTTCACTTAAAATGGCTTCAACTGTTTTCAAAAGTAAAGAGCTGTTTAAAATTTGGTTATGCCTTGTTAGACTGCATTTTAGTTTGATATATAATATTGAAATGTAACATAATAAACCAAACTTTTAAATTATTTTTAGGTAGCTTTACTTGAAGATCATTTACAAACCAGACATCTTAAGAGAGATCAGTAGCAATACATTTAATCTTAGTGTTAAGAAAATATCAATGATTGCATATTTAATACAGAACCTGTTTTATTTATTCAAGTTAGCAATAGTGTACTATTGTTTGATTCCTTCACAAGTTTCATTTGCATAAATATGTGTAATTTATACATTGTTGGATTACAGGTATTCTCAGTAAATTTATTTTACTTATTTTCTTTTGACTGTTACTTTTTAAAAAATGTGTTTCTAATTTTTCAATGCATTGTTAAAGGAGACCCAATTGGTGGACAAGCTTGTTAATGGCCATCCTTTAACTAATTTAGGTATATGGATAGCGCACATGCACTGCTATTCCTTCTTAATGAAATTTATTTTTAATGCTTTAACCTAAATTGCACAAGATGAGAAATGCACTGAGCTTATAATATTTTTAGGTTCACCACTTGAACACAAGAGGTGGGTCTCCTTGTTTCTTAATCTATTTAGGGCTCTAGTCTTATAAAAGTCTTCTAAAAGTTTATCTGTATCAGGTCAGCCAAGTGTGGCCACTCTTCCCTAACACAATCTCCTGTTTACTTTTAACTTTAATTAGGATATGTTATTAGGAGTTAATTAGTTTTGTAGCATTGGTCAATCTGCACATCAAATCAAAACCCTTGATAAGATATATTAGTATGAATGCATACTGATTTCTCACCAATGGCACATTAACTAAGTTTGCTAAATATGAAATATAATAAAGTTCTTGTATGCTGCAAACTGTTTAAAACCTACTAATGTAGAATCACAGGGTGCATCTAGCAGCTTGAGCAGTACAAGGTTGTGAATAACTACCATTGGCAAGAGTGGCCTGTACTCTAACAAAACAAATAAAATTTCACTGTAGAAAAAAGAACTGATACCATTTCCAAGAAGGCATTCCAGCTAGTGACCAATTTACATAGCATCTCACTGAAGCAAAAATGTTAGAATCCATCCTTGCCATCCAAGGTACTTATTGTGTGTCTCAAGTTTTAATTTCTAGCTCAATAAAACAAATTTAGCTCATTCTTCTTGTTATCTCAGCTCATTTAATAGATAGTAATAACATGTAATTACCACATATTCATGTATGCCAACAGCATAATATATTTGCATAGTGTGATGTTATTTGCATGTACAATTGATCAAATTAGTAGTTCTTTTATTTCCTATGCCTACATGTAGCCCTAAACCAACCACAATATGGGCTCACATCTGTTAAGGAGCAAGTTATTGTCCCAGGCACAGCAGAGTTTCTCCCACATTATCACCAGATCTTACAAGTTCATTATCATATTAATACCAAATCTAAAAAGGTTAGCAGTATAATAGAGAAGAAAAGAGCAAACATTATCCAGTGAGAATGAGATTTATTTGACAATGATTACAATAAGTTCCCTATTTTATACAGAAAAAGGTAAGTATTTACCATTTTACAAAATTCACTTTTTCCCTGACAAACTAAACAAGCAATTACACATACTCATTAATCAAGGGGATAATTACACTAAATTTGAAAACTAAGTTCAAAGTAATAACAATTAATAGAAATCACAAAATAAATGATGGTAATAGCACCAAGTTAATTAGAGAGTGCCTAATAAATAAAAAGAAAATAAATAAAGGGTCTAGAGTGGCTCTACATGCTCCCCATTGCCTGGTTAAGTTTGTGGTAATAGTTGGAGAGTAGGACCATATAACAGCTTCTGGGCTTCTTCAACCATTTCTTTTGGCAGCACATAATCCCAGGATGAACCCTCTGCATACCATGGTCACCTAGTTACTTGCATAAGTGCCTCCCATTGAGTGATTGTTTCAATGCATAGCCTAAAATGCTTGAGCTCCAGTAGCCTAGAACTAATGGGACAGTTGCATCTTAATATGTTTAATCTTCTAGTGAAGGTGTTGTAAAAACATTTGTACAGCCAGAGGCCCTTGAGGGCAATGAGAAGTGTCATTAGGGCTTCAGTGTCAGAGGTGTGTGCATCTTCAGCTTTGATCTTCATATCAGGGTAAAAATGGAGAAAAACGTCTTGGAGGGACACCATATGTGTGGCATGATCAACAAAGAGTGAACAGTACTCATTTACCTGCTGGAGCATCATTTCTTCAGGATTGATGAAGCCAGCATGTAACATGTTAATGATTTCAATATGTTTGGTAATATCATAGTATCAGGTGATCATCTCAGCTTTATTTGTCAACATGAGATCACCTCCTGCCTGGAACATAATTACAACGCAAGGATCAAGGGAATTGATGGTCCTGTGGATCTTTTCCAGTTTGGCAGAAATGGGCTGCCTTCTTTGAAAGATGTCTTTGATGGTTAGTTTCCCATCAATATATATGTGTTCAGGATTTCCACCTTCCAGCAGTGCATCACAGGTTTCCTTATACTCTTTCATTTGCATTGCCTGATTGATCTCAGCAGCAGTTGATATGTAATTAATATAATCAGTGATGTGGGCAGAAACCTTTTTTCTATCACAGCTGACTCTCCAGGAAGGCAGGATCAGTGGCATCATCAGGCACAGAGGTGGAATACAGAGGAGATTGTTCTTCTTGATGTTGTCTTCCAATTGGGCAAAACTAGACTAGCTCTGGAGGGAGGCTGTTCTGATAGTGACAGGATAGTTGATTTTGGCTTCTCAAATGGATTCCCAAAAAGCACTGAAGAGTCCATAGCTCTGTAAGTTTTCAATCTGAGGTGTAAATAGGCATAGGCAGGCTGTGGTGCACTCTATGTCCAGGGTAAGTTGTCACCCTGGCAATAGTAGGAGGACCAACTCTTCTTTGATTAACATCTCAGTAAGACAATATTTCATAAGACCTAGTATGTCATTGTTGCTATTATGCTCAACAACTCTATCAAAAATTGCTAGTTTCTCAGCAAATTCATCAGGCAGTGTTTGATAGTTAGAATTCTTTCATTATCAGTGATGGACCAAGCTGATGTGAGCTTTGGAGAGACTGTGAATCCAGAAAATTTCTCTAGGTTGACAGCTTCAATCAGGGTTTTAGTTGCTGGCAATACTTTGATAGCTGATGAGGATAAAAGCTCTTCCTCATGGTAGGATTGCTCTGGTGTCTTCATCGTCTGTCCTAGCACAGTAATAGGGATGATCTCACCATCCTTGGTGGCTTGTCACTGTGTTTTCATGAGGTGGCTGTATCCACACTCTGGGCAGTTAAGGTGTTCCAGGTTAAACAAAATCTCTGTGCTTGACTGAACATTATAATGGGCAACAAGCTAGAGGAATTGCTATATAGAGCCATACTTGTGGCACATGAGCCAGCTGGTGCACAGGGGAGCATATTCTGAGTTAAGAGAAGGGAACTTAGTCTCAGTGGTGGCTCCCCACATATATTTCTTGAGCATATCTGAAAAGATGTTTAAGTCTGAAAAGGTGACTCCTAAATGGTTGACAATCTTTTGTGGCAGCAGATGACCAAGAGGTACACTGATCCAATGAGGCAAGCATAAAACTTCTCAAACCATTCCATCACTTTTTTGACTTTCCTGGTGATGAGGGCAATGAACAGGAATGGAGAGGCAATTTTTCACTTTCCAGGCAGTGGGACTGATGACGAGTTTGTGAGGACACTACTTTGTGAGTTTCTCTCAAGTTGGTTTATACAGAGCCAGCTGAATTTGAGGATCAATGGTAAGAAAGGTGGCTAGAACCCACATAGCTCCATACTATTGGATTGCTGGTGCAAACTTCTCAGAGAACAACTTTTCAGAAAATTTTTGGAGGTCTTGCATATTGTGAGATAGACATAACTCAGCTAAAGTTCTTTCAACAGATTGGTGTTACTGTGAAATCAGGCTGTGAATGTTAATCTTAGGCCACTCTGTTTCCAGACGGTGATCTGCTTTTAGGTTCATCCATACTTCATTGATTTCTTACAGCATGGCTGTGCTTTGTGAGAAGGCAAAGCTGATGTGGAGATCTGATATGGTAGAGAGGCCAGGCAAGCTGATGTTAATTGACTCCAAAGACTGAGCCTGAATACATGTGTTGATGGTTAAACAAGTGTTGACTGCAAGATGGTGCATAGGGATCTTTTTGCACATGAGCAGATCTGT
This sequence comes from Hofstenia miamia, assembly GCA_900660155.1. NCBI lineage: Eukaryota > Metazoa > Xenacoelomorpha > Acoela > Hofsteniidae > Hofstenia > Hofstenia miamia. Next base: position 932,504 of record CABFPE010000214.1, on the reverse strand, counting down.
ATAAATAATCTTTGTGGCTGAAATAAGGTGAGCATTATACATACTTGTGGGCATGTAGGAATTGCTGTATAAGACTGTAAAGTTTTACATTTAGAAGTGTAAGCTCTCAACTTTGTCTGGGATAGTATCTTGGTACTCCTCATTTAGAAACATGACTAAAAGTATCTTCTCCACCTTAGTGAGTTGATAGGTGATTTCAATCTTTTCTGTAATCTTCAGGTGAGTTACCTCATTTATGTGGAAGAAGTAAACAATTAACAGATTGTCAAAGTCAATATTGACACATTCAAATTTCTTGATTTTCTCCTTGCTGTTTAAAAGTTGGCATATGTGGGACAGGTTGAAGTCTTTGTAGAACATTGTGTGGACAGTGCTTTGCCAATATGGTCATGCCATGCCAGCCATCATCTTGAAATCATAACAAATAATAGCATTGATTTGGGCCTATGCTCTGCATCAATGATGAACAGAATACAATTGATGGAACAACTTAGATCTTTGGTGTCAAATGTCCATCTCAGCTTATTTTTAGTTTCCTCTGATAGATTCTCACAGACTAAACAAACTGCTTTCTGTATAGCAATGAAGTACAGATGTAGAATCTCATCTCCAACCTTAGATGTCTTTGCTTTACATTCCTCTGCTTTTTGGGATTTAATGCTAGTTGAATTATGGGAGGAAGGACTGGGACTAGGAGGGGGTTTTGAGTCAACTCAGGATAGGGTTATGTTTGTAAGTTGGGCAAAAGGCACTCTAAGTTCCTTGGAGCCAGCACAGAGAGTTGTTTCCATGTGTAGTTGTCTGAGGTCCACTCCCAATCAGAGAGTTGTCTATGAGCATAGTCATGGGAAGTCTGCTCCTGAGGAGAGAGTTGTCTCTCCTCATAGTGGTGGCTGCTGCTACTAGAGTCCTCTACAGGGCTCTCTTGCTTTCATGAGGTACTTTCATCTACTTGTCTCAGTGTTGTTGATCAATTCATCTTGTCTCACAGGTTCATCTGTCTTTGCCCATGGCATCTGGCTGGTGGGTGATTTTCTGATCTTTTCATGGTTACTAAACAATGATATAAGATTAAGGTCCCAATCCTGGGTATTTAAATTATCTAAATATCTCTGGTTTCTAGCTTTCATTCAGGCAAAGCATGAGTAGCTATAGTGTTGCTACTACTACCAAGGTTACTATCATAATTAACCTGTGTAAGGTCATCTTCTTTGCATTTGGTGAGGTTATCATAATATTCAATCTCATTTACACAGTCATTGATGAGAGAAAACTTGTAATTACTGTTGATGACTGCATTATGTATATCTTTAATAGTTTGCCTAAGTCACTGGAAATTGACAACTTTACTGTTATTTAGTAAGTACCAGTGGTGATCTAAAACTTTTGTTATAGTAAAAGGTCCTTGCCAATTGGTGGCAAGCTTTAATACTTGATTGGCATCAGTAATCTGATGGGGAAAGTAAGCAAAGACAGTAACTCCTTGTTTGTGCAGTTTGCCATACAATTTCTTATCAAAGTTCCTTTTCTGGCAAATAACTGACTGGTTGGTATTCCAACATATTGTAAAATGTACTTCTTGGAATTCTTGCAGCATCTGGTTCACAAAATTCTCCAAGGTTGGTTCATTGTAATCTGGAAACATGATAGATAGTGGCTTACTTGCCTCATGGTCAAACATAGCCTTAAAAGGGCTCACTTTGGTGGTAGAGTGAATGGTTGTGTTACAAAGAATTTCACTGCCTCTATGACTCATCTCCAGTTTTGGCCAGCAGCACTGGCCACTTTCCCATTCTGATCTGCATTAATATCAGGCAAGAGTTTGTAGTTGCTCACTGGGATGAACCTGAAAGGAGTCTTCTCACCAGGCAGCTTTCTGAGGTCTTGCTCATAACTGGGAAGGGTGGTAAAGTAGTCTGCATTGATATGTAATCTCCCTGGACAGTGGGTGATGGTGAAGGTAAAATCATTTAGGTATTCCAGCCATTGGGCAACAATGTTTGACTTGTCCCTGGAAAACTTTTTGAGCTAGGCTAGTGCAGAGTTATCAGTACAGACAGTGAACTGACATCACAGAATGAAGAATCAAAACTTCTTCAGGGTCTTGACAAATGCTAGCATTTCAGATTTTGTTGCTCCATAATTTAGCTCAGCATTTTGGAGTTTTCAGCTAAAATACTGCACTGGACTTTCCTGACCATTAATGATCTGGCTTAATACACCACTGATGGTGACAGAGCTCACGTCACAGTTGATGATAAATTCCTGGGTGTAGTTGGGTGTGTTCAAACTTGGGAATCATCTTAGTTCTTGTTTGATGGTCTTCAGCTCCTCCTGTTTGATCCACGTCAAACAAAACTTGACATTTTTCAGAGCAAATTAGAGATATGTTTTGTCCTGTTGGCTAGCTCAGGAATGAATGAGCCATAATATTTGAGAAAGCCCATCAAGCATTGGACATCCTTGTGTGAGTGTGGAGTCTCAATATGATCAAGGTGGTCTTTCACATTGTTTTTTATAGATATTCTTCTGGGTTCAATCATTCTTCCTAGGAAGGCAACTTGATGTGAGATAAGCAAACACTTATCTCCATTGACCCAGAGTCCAGAGTTGTACAAGATCTTCCAAGTGTGACCCAACTTATCTATATGATCAGAGAATGTGTGTCCAGCAACAAGAATATCATCCATATATGCTGTGATCCCTGGTTTGAGAACATTGGCCCCATTCTGTAGTACATGTGTAATGTAATGCTGAAATGTAGCCAGAGAGTTACAAAGCCTAAAGGCCATGTATTTCCCCTTGAAAATGCCATACAGCATGATAAAAGTGGTTTTCAGGATGTTGGCAGGCTTCATAGGTATCTGCCAATAGGCTTTACAGAGATCTAAGCATGAGAACAAACTGTACTTGCTGGCATTGTATAGAAGATCCTTGATGTGAGGTAATGGATATGCATCCTTGATGGTGATGTTGTTCAAGTGCTGAAAGTCAACACAGAGGCAGTACTTCTCGCCTTGGCAGATAAAGATTGTAGGTGCTGCATGCAGGCTGTTGCTGTTCTGAATGATCCCACTCTCAATGAGATTGCTGAGGATCTGTTCATATTCTGCTTGTAAATTCTTGGGTACCCTTCAAACTGGCAACCAAATAGGGTGTTCACTCTTAGTTTCAATAGTGTGGTGCTCCCCAATCACCTTACCAACACTAATAGATCCATAATTGAACTCATCATGGTGCTGGCTCAAAAGAGCAGATAGTGCATCATGTTCTTGTGGACTCAGGTGTCCATGAGTCTTCTCATTTACAACTGGGATCTGGACTGGATCACTGGGTTCACTCAGATCATGAATCACAGTGAGAACAGGTAAACAGGCAGCTGCTTTAAGTTCAAGTCAAACCAGAGTTGTGATGATAGATAGCTTGGTGGGATCCATTCAGATCAGATGTGCAGAACTATTGAGCACAGTAACATAAGTCTTGCCAAGGGAGACATGACAAAGGTCCAGAGAAAGATGTAGACCATGAAGGCGCCTTCCCCTTTGTCCCAAAATCATGACATCACTCTCATAGGGAGAGCTTGTAGTGACAGCAACTCATCACCAGTGCCAAGGTTCCACAACAATGGTGTTGGTTAATGTTAATAATATTTCTTGGTTTCAAATGGCTGTAAGCTCTTCCTGAGGCTTGCTTTCACAGATTGAGATTGATTAGTACTGTAATCTATTACACATGCATTCTTCTCAAGGAAATCATTTCCCAGAATGAAATTGTACAGCAAGGGCCAATTGCAGGTATCAACTACAATAAGGTCTATGTGGAAGCATTCTTGGTCAATACATGGCTTGAGGTTGTTTATCTGACCCTTCAGTGAAATAGTGTTCCCAGAAGTGCTGCAGACAGTAACAAATCCTCTTTTTGCAGACAAAGCTTGTTGCAACAGGTGTTGCTTATTATGGAAGCAGAGGCTCCCATATCAATAGTAACATTGATTAACAATCCATTCACATCAGCAGGGAGGACATTAGTACACAGTAATGAGGTTATCACCAAAACATCATGCACACAGTTTTCAGGAGGCTGTGCTCCATCTAATTTAAATGACTGACAGACTCAACCAGGTGTTGGGAGTACTGAGTGATAGCAAAAGAACTGCACTAACCAATCAAATTTAAGCAAATTGTTGCCTTGATAAAATTCCTATTACTTGAAATAATAGGACAGAATTTATGTGGATTAAGTAAGAAAATGAAGGTATATTTAGTAATTTATTATTTCAAAAACTTCCTCTGAATTAATTTTATGCAATTAGATTAAGAAAATTCCTATTAGCATCTCTATTTGTTACCAAGCTTCTTTACCATAAATGTTCAGTGAATTGAAAAAATTAGTGCTTGATGTTAAGCTATAAATGCATTTACAATATTATTTTAGACCAATATATAGAATATTTATTCATGCGGAGGACGTGGACAAAATTTACACTAATATATGGCAAAATTACATAAAATACAAATGCATTTAGAAAATATTTCAATCAATTTTATGCATCATGGCCGCACTTATGGGCAATCTGCTTTAGAATTGGCCTTGGTGTAAATACCAATATGTGACTTGAAAATATCCATTACCAAATTAAACATATTCATTCATGGCCAAGGATGAAAAATCATAAGAATGGATGAGTCTATTGAAATTTTGTTGCAATTCCTGCATTCCTCATATCAGAATCAGTTGATTAAGCATTATTTGGGGAAAATCACGTCTTCAATTGCAAAAATTCGACGTCAGCACAATGAAGCAATTGCATCAAAGAACAAATTTTCTCTTTTGGCTTCATCAACTAGCAGCTGGACACTTAAGTAAACTAATTCAAGAAGCAATTTTGTAAGGATTACATTTTGCAACAATCTGCAATCAAATGAATGCAAACTACAATGTGTCCACTGCAATATATGTGTACATTCATTTTTATGTAATTGCAAGACTGGAGTGAAGCAGTTTGGCATTTCAATATGTATTCACATTCATATAATGCATTTATTATGTCAATGCCAAACAATTACAATCTGCAATACTCCTGATGTAGCTGCATATGAAGTAGTCACATCAAAAACTGCAGAAGTGGAAAATAACTGTATTATTGATATGATTGAGCAATCTAAATCAACTAGCAACAAGTACAAGATAATGGGAAACCTTATGGAAGAGAATGTTAAACTTTTTAATCAATGTTTAGAACATGTCAAGGAAATGCCTGAAGAGGCGCAATATCTAAATAAAAAATTAAAGGAGTTTGATGCTAGATTTTCGACCTTATCACAAGCCAAATCAAAGTTTTCACATGTTGAAAGATATTCACCTTGGAAAACTATTCTTAAAAAATAGTCCCGTTTTTTTTCAACAAACAAAAAGCGCACTAAAAAGAAGTAAATTTCTACTACATTATTTAGATGAACTAATAAAGGCTAATTATAACATCTTATTAAGTATACATTTATTAATAATTATTTTATTTTACTAAAGAACTTGTATGTGATTTACTAAAGTGTGAACATATCAAATGAAGCTTGGTTTGTTTTAACTTTTTACACTCAATTGCCTGGCAGTGTCTTTGAACACTTAGAATCTTAGATGACTACAAGTCTATGAATTATTTAAAATTCTTACTTATACCATCTAAAATCAATTTTAGCAACTACGAATTTTTGCAAAAAAATGTTTGATATGTGCTAAATTTCGTACTTTTTAGTTATTAATAGTTTATTTTGCACTTTGTATTCAACTTAATCTGTTTTGAAAGATAATTGTATATTTCTGAAAACTCGCATTTTTAGATAACTTTGCCTTAATGATATTTAAGTTATGATTTGTGGTGTAAGATGAACACAGCTGTACACGTGTATAGTAGATGTGAGTTCAAATTTCACCAAATCAATATAGCAATAATTTATATTGCACTATATTTAGAATTTTCAACTTGTTGAATTCATAGATTTTTAATTTGCATAATCTATTATAATATCCTGCTACACTACATGGGATTTTGACAGTTATAGCCGGATCTGAGTCTTTATTCATCACAAAGTGAAGAAAAAATATATTTAACTTGAATTTGTATATTATTTTTTATACCTGTATATTTAATATCATAAGTTATTGAATAAGAAAATAAAGTAACATAATCCTTACCTTTAACATTGAAATACATATTAGGCCAAGTATGAATCAATGAAAAATCACATAGGGTTTTGCAAAGATACACACTGGGAATATATAAAATATATGGGCAAAACAAATAAGTGACCCTTACACCACTGACTGCAAAGGCGCCCATCTTGAGGCAAAACAAATAAGTGACCCTTACACCACTGACTGCAAAGGCGCCCATCTTGACAGAACTTGACATAATTAGCATATCTATATTGTAGAATCGGTGGCTGGTAAGACTTAGCTAGAAACTCGATTGACTCTGCAGAAGGTTTAGTTAGTGTTCAGTACAGCCACGATTCCAAGAAACAGCTTAGATTAGAACTTATAACAACAGATGTAACATTGGTAATTCATCCAAGTAACAGAACTACTTTTAGGTAAGAACCAAGATGACCAATTCCTATGGCTTCCAGCCGAAGCGGAACTTCCAGAAGTAAAGTGCTTAACCTATTGACTGGTGCTACCCTATCTGTCTCACTTGTTTAATTTCTATCTCATTTCGAAAAAA
>CABFPE010000214.1:886132-899996 GCA_900660155.1 Hofstenia miamia | reverse complement strand
AATAAATATAAACCTTAAGGTTTTTGTAAAAACCTCATAATCAATTCACGTTTTGCAAAATAGGTTTAGATTTTGTATAACTTGCAAATAAATAATCGTTTTATAATGTTTTTAGGAAAAAATTTGAAAAACACTTCGTTCTAAGTCTTCTAGGAGTAAGCCCTGCGTCCGTTGCTGATGCATAGTGAAAATAGAAGGGATCCTAGCACAGCTCCTTGGCGGGATACACTTAGATTTATAATAGTATATGCTAAAATTACGATTAATTTTTATTCTTGGTTTATGATTGCTTAGAAAACTCATAATGAAATATTTTAAGACCTTTTCGCCTTAATTTTTCTCTTAAAATATCGAAATTCATTGAACTTAATGCTTTACTTAAATCAAGCATGTTTTCAACAACAACTTAAAATGACTTGTTAAAAATCCAAAACTGTTGGTTACTGGATCCACAAGACTTTTTATTTTTCATTTTATTTACTACCTTTTCTAAGAATTTAAGGCGAAATGGAGCTCTTTCTTTCATAACCTTGCTATAAGTTGTCCTTTTTTAATTTAAAATATTTCTGTTTAATAAATTTGCGATATTGTCATACTTTATTTCTTCAATGCTTATATATGAATTCTTTTTGTTTTTTCAATGCTTTAGAGTGGTAATTCGATTTGCAGCTGGCATGCTACCATTTGACAAGCTCAAATAATTCTTTATTATTAATTATCTGATCTTTGAAAGAAGTGGGGTTCCCTGCAAATTATGACAACTAAAAAATTCATATATTTATATATTTATTAAGCCTATAGGCAGTGGCGTACCCAGGGGGGACATGGTGGAATGTCCCCCCCGTCAGGTTTCCAAATTTAATTTTGACTGGATAAATCAAAAAATTTTTCGTAAAAAATTGAAAAATTTAAAATCGAGGATCATGAAATGCATTTTTTAGGGTCTATTTTCTCAATATTTTCAAAAATTTTCGCAGGGGCTCTGCCCCGCTTTAGGGAATAACAATGATTCCCCCCCCGTCAGAAAATCCTGGGTACGCCCCTGCCTATAGGATAAAAAATAGTCAATTTTTTTGCAAATCTAGTCGGATTGTTTTTGATACTGTAGCTTGGAATTAAATAATATCGCAAAACATATTCAATTCGTTTTGATCAGAAAAAATTAGGTAACTTAAAACTCCGGCGATACATCGACTCTGATTTTTTCGACTTTTCTAACATTGATTTCAAATCTGTTATTGTATTTCCGAATCGTCAATTATTTAAAAAGTTATTAAGCTTTGAAGTTTAGCATGTCCAATACTATCTTCATGGAGATTAAAAAAAACATGGACACATTCACATATTAAAATTCCACTTTTTTATATTAGTTATCAATATATCATTGACTTTCTGCGTTGACAAAACGCTATAAATTATTTTTAATGTATATTATTTTTAATGTATTTAAAGAAAGTGCCGTAAGACTATTTACAAAATAATAGTAACATATACATATATAATTTTGTGGTGTGTCTTTGTTGGGGATTTGTGTGTGTGTACATTATCTAGGATCATACGAAATTTTCGAAGAAGTGTAGTGTTTTATTGTCATTAAGCATGCATTGTCTGTGAAAGAGGAATGTTCGCACTTTTTTTCTAAATTTTTTGTAGTTAATTTCCATTTTAATTTCATGGTCTAAGTTATTCCAAATTTTAGTTGCTATGTGGTGAAAACTATTTGAATGTTTATCTAAGCATAAAAAATTTTGAGAACATTTGTTTAACTTAATATATTAACATAAACATTAGTTTTTCAATAATAAATTGTGCTTAACTAACAAATTGGAAGTAGTATAACACTCATTGTTAAAAAGTCATAGGTTTAATAGCAATGTGTTTATGAAGATGCTTATGAGAATATTTTGTCTGTTAATTAAAAAATACATATGCATAAAACTATCGAGTAAAGATTGCTTTGATTAATTTTGTTTAACCAAAAACAACTGATTTAATGCAAGACATAATAGCTCTCAAAAGAGCCTGATTGGAAAGCAACATCAGACTGTTGACTACCCTGATATTTAAATTCAAACTCAACAAATATTATCAGCGAGCTTATTGTATGTTAATATCAAATATTTCTTCACATATTTACGTTTACGTTACTTTCTTTAATCTATATCCTCTTCAAATACATAGAAAATGTAATTTATATCACCTTGGCAATGCAACAAATCAATGAATTATGAATAACTAAATTAAAAAAGTTAAATGTTAATATGAGAATGTCACCATGGTTAGTTCATCACCATGAAGATAGCATGGGACATGCTATATTTCAAAATTTAATAAATTTTTACGTAGTTAATGGTTCGGAAGAATAATTACAGAATTTGAAATCAGCTTAAGAAACTGCATCTAGTGGAATAAAAAATCGGAGGCGATATATCGCCGAAACTCCCTTGAATCTAGTAGTATTCTTTTCCTATAGGTTATCTTGTTGGGGTTTGAAAATTCTCTGAATTTATTAGCTGTGATGACAGCTCTGCTTTGCCAAGTGAAGTGCTCTATGCTTGGATTATCATTCCAAGTGAATTTAAGAAATTGACAAATCAAATTGACAGGTTGCAATTTGGGAAGTATGGGGAAATCATTCTTCTGGGTTATGGAACTAGATAATGACAATAAATCTAATACATCCTTAACTTGTGAATATAGACATGAAGGATGTAAGTTTCTCAGTTAAGAAAACTTCACCATGTCTAAACGTAAGTTTTCACTAAAAAACTTCACGAAATCCAATAAAGGAAAAGAACTATTATTGTCCACGCTTTAAAGGCTTTCAATTGCGATCATTTGGACATAAATGAATATACACAAATTTATATTACATGATAGAAATTTTCTTGTGAGATGTTTGCAATCAAAAAGATAAATGTGTATCAACATTATCTAATTTTTAAGTGTAAACATAAAAGCCTATTACTAAAAATGAATTGGTGATTTAAAAAAGCAGACTTTTTCCTACAACTCAGCTTTTGAAAATATGACTCATGGGTTAAGATCAGGTCTTGAATTAGTTTCAATGATGTATAAAGTTAGTTTAATAACTATATAATAGATATTGTGAATTTTTTTAAGCCGATAATAATAGAGGATGTGTGATTTATTGAAACACTTTCTCTTACTAGTACGAGATAGTTTAAGTACATGAATATAGATCGCAAATTAGTTCTAAACGTTGCAATGAAATAAATTTCCATAAATAGATAGAAACTTGCTGTAATCACAAATTGATTTCGGAGTTATTAAATCACCTATATTTTATAGATTCACTGCAGTTTTAATTACATTTTCAATTTTTCTTACTTGTTTTCTATCAGCTTTCGCAAAAAATTTATAGTAGAAAATAAAATATCTAAATTAATATTTGTGCTTTTTTCAAAGGTAAGATCGTTTTTCAATGCTTAGCTGCTCAAAGAGCCAAATGAAATAAAGATTTTCGATTGTATTTTTCCCAATTATTGGTTTCATGCTCGAAAAATTTTAGCTTAAATTTTGTAGTTGTAGCGTAAAATTTGAATTGTCTGCGAATGCTTAGTGTCGCACTGGGCATAATTGAATGCAGATATAAAGACAAATTCACGATTTTTGATGTTCAAATTAAACACTAATTAATGTAACTAATTACGCAATTAAAGTGTTAGGAATTATAATATTCAATGATTTAAATTTTTTCATTTAAATCTATGTTTTTGTAGAATTCATAAATTTTTATTTTAGAGAGTCTTTCTGCTTAGAAATTCTAAACATACTAGTAGTTAGTTAGTATTTATAGTTTAAAGTATATAAGTAAAAACAATGTCATAAAATATATTTAACAAAACTCCACAAGATTGAAATTATGATCAATTTATCTTCACTGGAACACAGTCGTCAACCAGGCCACTGTAATATGTACCAGATGGACAACCTAAGAATAGACTTATTTGCAAATATATATATATATATATATAATGTTAATGTTAGCCTTTATTCGTTTGTATACAGTGTAGTACAATATATATATGATATAAACACTATTTACAAAATGTATGCCATACAATATATATATATATATTAATGTACAAAACAAACTAGGCTACAAACTACAGATAAAAAATTAAAATAAAAACACCCATTATCTTTTAAATAACTTTATGTTCTTTGAGTTTCTTATATTATTGTCTAAATTGTTCCACAGGTTTGTAGTAATTACTGTGTAAGATTTTTCCATGCCGACTCCCTAATTCTATATTTGCTAATGCATTTATTTGTTCTTTGATTCATTATAAATTTGCTATTGAAAAGATTTTGGGTGCTCATAACATTAATTTGTCTATAAAGATTCACTAGGCTCAAGTATTGAATGTAGTATATATATATATATATATATATATATACAGCCCAGCTAAAAAATATTGCAACACTTTGACTACAATTTGATCATTGTGGGTTAATTCAATCTATTAAGGTACAAAGGACTATGATTGTAGTTAAAACAACTGGCTGTTAGTCATATTTAGCAAACCATCTATAAATTATTGAGGGAATATATGGTATATTTTGCAGTACCTTTTAAAACATGAACAGGATTTAGAGATGGGCTCAAAATCATTGCAAAAAAAAGATAATTTTTTGATGTATAGTTAAATTCTGCTATTAATCAAATGTAAGGCAGATATATTTGAAGTTTTTGTTGTGATTTACGATCATGGAGTTTTTAATTTATCTTTTTTTGAAATTCCCTAAAATATCTTTTGAACTTAATTCCATAAATTCATAAATGATTAGACTGGATTTTTAACCAATTTTGCATTGACAAGAACATTTCTGTAATATAAAGATGTGAGTCTTAGTTAACAAATCTGGGAGAACCTTTCACTATTTTCTTGTATTCAATTTATATTTCTTAAAGATTATGAGATAGTGTTCGAACTTGTTGCAAAATTCAATTGTTTTGCATACATAGCAGAAGGTTTCTTTCGATAATTTTCATGTATTTAACAAAACACGTAGCATCCACGTTTACTTGAATGATTTGCTCAAAATCTATTTTTGGATAAAGCTTCACAGCTTAATGATATATTTTTTGCTTTATGGTATTGTTTAGGTTGCGTACGCATCAGTAATGACTATCTTACAAATTCGTTTTTAACAGGAAAAGTTCAAATTTTTTTTGTTTCGTCACAAAAGAAAATCCAATTCCAAACTTCAATTGAATTTTAATTTGAACTAGGCTCAATAACTGTCTCTTATACACATTCTTTATCAGCACCAGAGCAGGTTGCTAACCAAAATTTTGCCATTGTATTAAATTGAGCCTACTGGATTGAACAGCTGGTGTATTTCAGAAAACCTCTACACGTTATAAATGGAAAGACAGGAATGTTATGTGGATTACTGCTACCCCAAATTCACAATCTTCTAGTGTGTCACCGTAAACTCTTTTTATTGCCCAAAAAAAAACATTATTTTTATCATTACATTTGTTTCATGCTTATAGATTGCATTATAAATGCAGATCTTTTAATGAAAACAATTTGCATTAAAATCGATTTAAAAGAATTCGATTTACAAATTTATAGTCTAGTGTGAGAGGTTGCATGTGTGATATTGCAACAAGGAATGGGTGCATTTTGATGGATTTTATACTGGAAAGAGTTGAGATGCTTCTGTTATAAAACACATTTCTACAAATGTGATTAATACTGTATTACATTGTAATTATTGTTAGTTCTGAGAAATTTTTGCTTAAGCTTTCATTTTTTGTTTGCATTTTGGGTAGTACATAAGATAGAAAAAAATCTAGTTGAAAATTTTTCAGCTTTACTTTGCAAAAATCAGTAAGAATTGCCATTTTTCATGTGCCGATACCAGGCGAGTAACCAAATGGGATGAAAAAGGGATGCTAAGCATCCCCTGAAATATATATTAAGTGAAATTAGCATCCCCTAGAACATTTGAAGAATGAAACAAAATGTTGATAAAGCAATTGCAGCTAAATGGTCAGCTCCTTTTGTATATTTACCTAGTAAACGGTTTTAAATTGTCACGTTTCGTTTAATATTAAAACTTCTATAATTCTGTGCTAGTATAGACTGTGACTTGAAAACAGTTGTAAAATGATATTTAACTAATTGAAAAACTATTTTTGAAGAAAAACTTGAATTTGCTATTAGTTTTTCCATAGTACCGATAATTGCGGCATTCGAGTACTAGGTCAGAGATTTCTAATGATAATATGTAAATATCTACAGTGCTATTTTTAAAAGTGGGCCATCTGAAATAGTTGAAAATTACCGTTTAAACTGTATGACTCAAACAACAAATTGAAGAAACTTGTTATAACAGTGCATGTAGTCCGACATTTTGAATGCAAAAATTCAATGAATGTTGATACACATATTAATGCAAATCGTTGCAGAACAATATATAAACTTTTTTCTTCAAGACTCAAAATTCTTAGAAATGTAAAACTTTTGATTTCGTATATTCAAACTAGGGTATTAGGGCCAGAATTTTGTTGGTCCCGGTCTCATAAAATTTGCTGGTGCTATGGTCTCACTGCATAACTTTTATTTTAGCAAATATTATAAGTAGTAGTTTGAAATCCATGGTCCCAGTTTTTTCATTTATGGTTCCAGTCTCATGTTAGTCCCTTTATAAAAAGTTAGTCCCACGGAACTGGTATCAGTAAATTCAATTGCACCAAATGATCCATCATAACCCGCATTCAAGCATGTAATATAATTTTTGTGAATTAATATAGTAACATCTTAGCAAAATGATTAATACATTCCTTGATTTAAGTAGTTTGAAAATTGTTTATAAAAGTAATTTGTTGGCAAGTGAAATTCAACACTTGAAGAAAATAATTTAAAAACATGTAAAAAAATTTACTTAGTAATTGGTTTGCTTTATAATATATTAAGAGCTTCACTAATTCTTTGCATAAATTCAAAATCTGAGCAGTTCTTGCTATTCTTAAGACATGCATATTCAGGAATATAGACTTTGCACATATTGTGAGTGGGTGTGCTGTCTTATAAAATACTTTAGTGACTCATAATTCCTTAGCACATTTTTTGAATACAGCCTTACTTGGCATTTTATATTGATAAATTAGCATCCCTTAACTAAAGAGGCTGTCTACTACAGGCTTGGCGGATACTTGTGGATGCAAATTTTTTTAATGTCATACAGTATGCTATATAGTTAACATGAGTGTCTTGAATTTGCTATATAAGTTCACGAAGAAATTTGCACTTTTCTTACACACTATTTATTGCTTCATTATATCTCAATATTGTTTAACTAGATCTAAATGTAACGGTAATTCCACAAATCTTCCTCAGTTAATTCAATTAAATATTAAGACATAATTTTTTATTGTAGACTTAGTTTTACAAAACAAATCACTAAAGTGATTAAGAAAATGGCTTTTGCAATTAGGTTTCTTATCAATATATCGCAACGACTTCCAATCACCATAAAAATTTAAATAAGTCACACTTTAATAATAAGCCCTTTTAATTATGGAAACATACTATATAGCAACATAAAACAACAGCTTTTGTTTAATTTCAATGTGCAAATTTGTTGTTGCTTCCGTGATCCAAAATGTAGATATATATCAATGATTATGTTGGCGCTCTTAGGCCATCACTGCTATATTCTGCACATTTTTTTTGGAATGCGGTTCATTTGCATCGCAATCAAAATTATATATTATTAGCACAGATTTGTCATCATATTAATGTGGAAATATTCGCATGAATTTACTGTGGAATATTCCTGAAGTTGGGCGGAAAAATTAAAATTTCAAACTAAAATAACCAATAATTTGTAAATAATTTTGAACGATTAATCGAATTTCTTTTCATGGGTCTAATCCAAATATTTAAAAATGACAAATATCTTTTGTTAGAAATTTTTTAAGTGTTTTTTTAAGAGTATAGCCTCAAAAAGCTTAAAAAATATAAAATTTTTGTAAACAATGTAAACATATTATGGCTCTAATAATCTGATTTTCAAGATTTGTTCCGGATTTAACCTTGGAAAGCTGTGGTTGTATATGCGAGTTTTCAACAAAATTGCAGATTGAAAATATTTTATAAATATTAGTTCGATAATTTTATAGGTCGCCTTGATTGAATGTAAGAATGGTCAACACATTCTTAATAATATCCATTAAAAAATTAAATAATATAAAAAATTATGCAATCAAAGATTATCCAAGCATTTATTTTAAATTTATTTTTTGAATTCTTTCTACAATTTAAAACGCAGACTAATGCTTCTAGCTCACGCAATTCAAATATATTTTATGCAATTATTGTGAAAATAAATGTTATTTAAACAACCCTGCATTTATAAAATGTGCTTTTAGTGCATACATGTACTAAAGATTAATTAGCCATCATAACCTTACATTGTAAGGTCAGAAGAAATTTCGAATAATATTTTAGTAAGCGATCTAGGTACGAAAATCGAGAAGATCGTAATAGATGACGGAAAAACCTCTTTTCTTATGTCTAGAAGCTTAAATTTAGTGAAACAACGGCGGATACATGTGGATTGTTTTGACTAAATTGGTACTCACTTGGAGTTGTAGGTCCTGATACTGAAACACAAATCTGACAAATCAGCACTGCGAGCAGAAGACAGCACACGATGAACCTCATGATGAAGTGATATTCTGGTGAAATGGTGGTAATTTATATGTTGACACTGTTGAAAGAAACTCTTTGATTTTATGAGTGCGCATCAGGTCGCAAGTCAAAGGTCTCTCCGAATGATTGCTTTGATCTGATGAAGTATCGGCTGTTTCATTATGTTTCTTTATTCTTGGAGACTTTGTTTGTCGAGCTGTTGACTTAAGGGCGAGTTTTTGCAGAATCTACGAATGTGGTATGTCAAGAAGTTAGAAAAACGCTTAACTGACTTAGTCAAGGTGATTCTAAAAATATATTGAGACTGTCTGAAGTGCACATCTCATCAAAGATGCATTCGAAGGCATGCAACTTTGCATTCGCAAAAACAAAACAACTAATTTTGAATTAAAGTCTTGGTCTCATATTATTTTCATATTTAAATCCTTTAATGTTACATGAACTCAATAACTAAGGTCGACATGGATTTGATAATTTACCCACATCCAAAAGATGTAATGCCGATGGGGATTGGATGCAGATGGGATTTCTTAAAATTTTCAGATTGGATGCACGCATTTACTTAACATCTTAACATGTTATAAATTATAAACCTTGATTAATACAATTGTCTGTACTGATTTACTTATTGGGATTATTTCATAGTAATGCTTAAATAAGAAAAAATATTTAAATTTTAGTAAGAAGTAATTTATAAAAAATTAATTCATATCCTTCAAATGATTTACTCTTTTGGTATTACCTTCCAAATTTCGAATATCATATCATAGTTAAATTAAATATATATTTACCAATTGTTACAATTTTTTTGTAATTAATGTTTCAAGAATTTTTAAGAATATATCGAATGATTTAGCATTAAAATCCAAGATTTTGTATAACTAATGTCCCAAAACATTATTTTATGAAGAATTTGAATCAATGATTTTTACTGTCTTACAGTTCGGGTTAAATTATATTGAATTTGAGATTTCTTACAAAAATTGAAGTGTTGTTTCTGGATAATTTAAGTCACAATTTCCAACTCTTGACCCCTTCCACAACTAAGTACTAGTTAACGTTATTATATGCAAGTGATTAATGAGATTCACTAAACACTAACAAGGAGAGAAAATTTTGTTGTGCTTCCCTGGTGTTAAAAATTTCGTATTTGAAAACTTCTAATTATTATTTTGTATAACTATTTTAAATGTTTACTAATAAATATTCTTCTAATGTCATATATGGTTGTTAGTGGGGATTTCTCTTTCATTATAAAACATACCATAGGCCCTGCGTGGTGGGTTTTTAAGGTTAAGTCAATACTATTTAGCCCTGTTTTTCAATTTTTGCAAAGTAATGAAAGCAGTGTTCTTAGCAAATATTTATTTTTGGTTCTAGCTATTGTAAATAGTGAAAAATTTTTTTATGTATATTACGATTAAAATATATATATATATATATATATATATAAATTTATCATTGCCATGCTTTTGGATTGCAAATTTGTGTGATTATTCAATATTTTGCAATATTTAAATTTCAGTCAACCAAATTTGCGAATTACAGTAAGAATTCAGTTCTTGAATTAATTGGTAACAAAATTTTAATTTACTTGAATTAAAGAACAATATTAAAGGTGAGTGAAAAGGAAGGAGCTTTAAAAACATATATATATATATATATATTGTGTACAAAGTGTGCTTAAACTATTCATTGTAAAAAACAAGAAATATTTTATGTAAACATGTTTCGAGTGTCTCCACTCATCGTCAGTACAAAAATAACTAAAATAATATGGTGGTAAATACAAATTTTATGATTTTAAAATTGTAATTCGTAGATCTTATACGATATTTAGTCTTTGACTTAATTGTTTATTTAATAGATTCTCCTTAGTTTCTTTTATGAATATAGCTTCTGCAATTTTTGTATGCTTGGTTTTCATTAAAATAGTAAAGTTCTTCCTCTTAGGTGCATGTTCATGGCAATATATTTCTGATCGAAGATGACCTCGCATATGCTCTGAAATTCTGTATTCCAATTGCCTTCTCGTTTCCCCAATGTATGAACTTTCACATTCATCACATTTATAATTGTATACGCATGAGGAAACTAAAGGAGTTGGAATAGAGTCTTTGTTTTTGAGAAAATGCGAAGTTTTCAAAGTTTGAAATATTGGCATAATCTTGACACTTAATTCTTGGTTACATTGTTNTATATATATATATATATATATATATATATATGTATATATAGTATTAGAAATGTGATAAGTAAATATTTTCCAATTTACTGCACATATTAAGCCTAGGATTTTTGATGTCATCTTTTTTGATTATTTAGTAATTTTCTATGTTTAGAGTTTTAATAAAGATTTGTTCACCAGTTTCATTATGCCTAGATCCTACTAGTATTTTAAAATTTTCTTCTCGGTTTCATAATTGTAAATCAAGGTGACCTAAATCTTAGGCCATTCACAGATAACTTTTTTAAAGTTGATGCTTTAATTGCATCCACTGCGTGCAAATTTTCTTGCTATTCTCATTAGTAAATTTCAATTTACAGCCCTCGATATTTAAATCTTTCTCGCTGTGCGCTACCTAGTATATAGGACGCTTCGGTGTAAGAATATTTCTGAATTTAAGTTTTCTCTTATGTTTTCTTGCACCCTTGTTTGCAACACTCTCTCGATAAATGATTTATTGCTATCATTACATTCCGATTGATAAATTTAGAAGAAATAATGTCTTAGAGATTAGATATTTGTGATTAAAGATGTACTTTTTTATATCTGCTGTGAATATTGGGACAATTTGAACTAATTATAATTTTGGAACTCAATATTTTGATTTTTCTTCTGAACTTTTACCTTGGTTGCATAATTCTGGAAATTTCAAATACACAGGGTAATTATGATTTTTTAAGTTGCCTGTTTCATGAAGTTGTGCTTTATTACTTTTCTTAAAGGTTTTGATAGACTACTTTTGATAGTCTTAGTGAAATCCTCAACTTTTTTGAATTTCATATCTCATAGTCATTTGAATTCACCAAGTATCTTCAGAAGCTGTATTAACCGTTCCATTTTTAAGGTTGTATTAACAAACTAGACTTTCAAATTTTCAAATTTCAAATTCCCTTTTCTTAAGGTGCTTTAAACATAAGCGATGAGAACTGGTTTTCTCTATAAATGTGTGCAAACTGTTGGAAGAGGGAGTACTTGATTTGTCCAGAATTTTTTCAATTTCTACATAATTTTACGTAAAAAAGATCTTATGGCAAAGAATTTAGTATTTTGTTAAGTTGACAAATCACCTTCTCTTTTTTACTTCATTGTCTTCCTCGATAATTCTATCTTTATGCTGGAACATATGCCTCACTTTTACTGATCAAGCCATAAGTAAGCGCAGCACCACTAGACGATATTGGATGCCACTGTCTAAACCGTAAGAGGGCTGCCTTAAAACTGTTTTATGTGCAGAGAAAGAAAACCTTAAATCGTTTGAAAATCACAGAGAGTACTATTTTACGGCATCTCAAGAACTGGAGGTGATCAAACTTGGAGACCAGACGCTTCCCATTAAAAAGAGCCTAGACATATTTGTTCTTACTTTACATCGTCGGAGAAAACTTAATAGAACGATTCTGGAAAACTGGAAAAAAATAAAAAATGTTCAGGAGATTGGTGGTGATAATTCAAACACCGACATCCTTACCATCATTGAGAAAGCCAAGAGGTCCGATAATCTCCAGAGCCCATGTTTTTAACAGAAAGATGACTGACTTCTCTTTTTCACTTTGATTTGTACAAACCGATGAAATTTTCACTATTTCCACAAAATATATTCAATATCAATAAAACTGGATTGTCATTGTTTCAAACTCAGACCTCTTGAGCCTTCCAATCTATCTAAATATACGAATGCGGAACATCATCCGCAATCAATGTATCTAGTGATTCTTACAGCTACATTTGTTATCATAAAGAGCAAATTATTGTCTAATGATTTAGCAAAGTGGCTAAAGCCATGGGATACAGTAACGAAATCTAGCTACGTTGAAATTGAAATATTCATTGACTTTTTAAATATTTTGAGATGCATCGGCCACAACTTCCTGGAAAAATTGCAATTAGTCTGGATGATCATACCACACATGTTTGTGTAGAACAAATGAATTTTTCACACAGAAACGAACTCTTGTGCGTTCCTCTTCACACATCGCACAGATTACAACTTCTCAAAAATCATTTCAACAAAGTATTGAAATCTCTTTTGTCGAAATCAACTGAAGTATTCATTCGCACAACTGATTCAACTGTTTGAGATGTGGACAAATCTTGAAACTTCTCATTGCAATCTGGAGTGAGAATTGAGGACTGATTGTGGAGATTTGGAAAGCAATGATGAAACTGCTTCTGTTGTGCAATGCCACTTTATCTGACTGTTTTGTAATAAAAAGTTTTCAAGTCCAAACAGCTGTCAATAAAAGGCATTTGAAAGAAAATTTGATAAAAAAGCAAGGCTTCATGTAAAAGTTAATTGGCAATCTAAAGAAAATAGATAACATATATATATATATATACATATATATATTTATATGTATATATATATATATATATATATATTGTACAAAGTGTGCTTAAACTATTCATTGTAAAAAACAAGAAATATTTTATGTAAACATGTTTCGAGTGTCTCCACTCATCGTCAGTACAAAAATAACTAAAATAATATGGTGGTAAATACAAATTTTATGATTTTAAAATTGTAATTCGTAGATCTTATACGATATTTAGTCTTTGACTTAATTGTTTATTTAATAGATTCTCCTTAGTTTCTTTTATGAATATAGCTTCTGCAATTTTTGTATGCTTGGTTTTCATTAAAATAGTAAAGTTCTTCCTCTTAGGTGCATGTTCATGGCAATATATTTCTGATCGAAGATGACCTCGCATATGCTCTGAAATTCTGTATTCCAATTGCCTTCTCGTTTCCCCAATGTATGAACTTTCACATTCATCACATTTATAATTGTATACGCATGAGGAAACTAAAGGAGTTGAAATAGAGTCTTTGTTTTTGAGAAAATGCGAAGTTTTCAAAGTTTGAAATATTGGCATAATCTTGACACTTAATTCTTGGTTACATTGTTGGATCTTCTTTTTTAAGGTAGTTACAAAAATTGCA
>CABFPE010000214.1:824803-856792 GCA_900660155.1 Hofstenia miamia | reverse complement strand
TATATATATATATATAGACTAAGTACTTTAACCGTAACTCTAACCCTATTTGTCTAAGTGCTGCAAATTCAAATTTTCCATATGGCAGAATTTCTGCTCATAAATGCTTCAAATTTTGTAGAATAGCGGTTCTTTTAACACGATACCTTCCTACAAATTACAATAAATTTGTCGTGAATACTGCGGAAGCAATTGCAAAAATAGACAAATTAGGAAGATCGCTACTTTCACAGTGGAAATTTTAAAGCGAATTTTGCTATATGCAGAATTTGCACCCTTTGGGTAGTATATATTTAATTGAAATTTGATAAGAAATTAGTGACCGTCATTCCGCTAACATCCAGAAAGTTTCAAGCTTATAGCGTTACCCGTTCTCAAACGATACACATTCTGCTTGCTAAACATGTATACAACGCACGTATATGTGTAGTATTAGTTTTTTTACATTTACACTAAAATCATAAAGTGAAATCAAATATGAATATATACATACTTTGTTGGATTAATTTGTTTATTTAATAACGTTGTTTTATCCATGTAGTTAATTTCAATGGGTTTGAAATTTTTGTAAATTTTGTTCATGCAATGATCTTAAACTTTTCGATGTTGATATTATGAATGACATTAAGACGGATGGTTTCACCGATGCATGATTGTCTTACAATCATCACAAGTATATTTATAAACTAATGATGAAGCCAATCCTTTTTGATATCTGATCTTTGTTTCGAATTAAACTTAATGCTATAAATTATTGAAATATTGGAAAGATCTTTGTAAATTTTAAAATTGTAGCTTATTTTTCAATTAAATTTTATTATTTTTAATGAGTGGTAATTTCCGATATATGTCTTTTTTTAGTTTGTTTAATAGCCTCTCATCAACTTTTTTTGATTAGTTGTCGATAAACATTGATCAACAATTTTTTTATAAAATGATGTGGATAGCCATTATCACGAAACATGATATATAGTTGATCTAAAAAATTGGTAATTTTTAAATAAGATGATATTTTGATAATTCTATGACACAAACATTTGATTGTATTTAACTGATGCTTGGAATCACAAAAAGAATCAAATGAATGTAAAGACTGCTGTTCGTTTTCTTAATAAATATTTCACTTTCACAGGATCTTTCAAGATTTGTCACAGTAACGTCTAAAAAATTAAACTTCTTCTCATTTTCGTGTAAATGTTATTTCTAGTAATTGATTATTTATAAATTCGAAAAAGTCGTCTTTTATAATGTAATCAAATTTATTTTTAGAAAGTTTTGAGAGAATTGATTTTTTCATTTTTGGCAAGGTTCCCATAACATTTTTAAGTAAATGAACATATTTTATGCATTTCCAACAATGAGTTTAAATTTAAGACAGTAATATGCAAATATGCATGTATTGCGTACTAAAACAAACAAGTTCCAGTATTTGTTGAAATCGCCGGATACCATCATAGTGGAAGCTTATTAAGCTTTGACATAATTTGCATGATTTTCCAATACAATGTAACTATGAAAAAAGATTGTCATATGCATTCAATAGCTTTTAAATATAAATCTTTTGTAAAATAATGAAATATTTTTCTCTAAATTTTCAAATTTAATGTGTTTATTACAAAAACAAATATAAATTGCAAATTTAAACCGGTCAAAAACACACTTATCAATTGACTAAAGGCTGTTTAAAACTAACCCAAATGAGATTTTTGCATGAACAAAATTACAGTCGGTTTCTGGTTGTTTATTTTTAAAATTTTAAAGTGACAAAAATCTACATATCATGAGTAAATAATTATAAATATGCCGTTACTCGATATATTTAAATTATATTGAGCCGTATTGAATTTGAAGCCATAATTGAATTTTAAGAATCGAGCATTTATATTGCTATCTAAGGAATTCCTGTTCAAATTTAGATTAAAAAGGAAAATCACACAAAGCCTTAACGCCACGGTGTAGCTGTACAGCACAAGCATCTAGGATATTAATAAGGTAGGCACACTTTCTCATTGTGAAAACGATTCCTATATATATATATATTTGGCGGGAAGCCCTCTGAAATTTTTAGGGCATTTAGAAAGAAACGTACTTTTTTCAGAAAATACCTCTCATTTAGCCACTGCTCTCGCAGTATTCATTTGAACTTATATATAGTTACTATGGGGTAGGTAATATAAATTTCAAGAATTTATTTTTGGAAACACAGTCATGATGAGGTTTTAAAAAAATTTATCAGCACATCTGATGCGATTTTATCAATCACAGAACAAATGAAATTAAATTTAAATCAAAATTTGTTCACAACGATATTTTAAAAGAAAAATTAAGGCAAAAAGCTTTTAGTATTAATGCAATAACTTTTATTATGAGTTTTCTAAGCAATCGAGTAAAAATTGACAATATTTTTTCAGAATGTACTATTACAAATTTAGGTGTACCCCAAGGAACTCCACTAGGCCCCATTCTATTCGCATTATACGTAAATGATACTTCAAAATCCTTGGAAAACGGAACAAGTTATCAATACGCAGATGATACTTGCATATTACGTACAGCAAAAAATCCCTTTGAGGCAACCAGACATTTGACAAAAGATATTAAAAATCTCGTAACATATTTCAATAGTAATAAACTAAAAATTAATTCTGGCAAAACTCAATTTATCATTTTTTCATCCAAAGAACAAAGAAAGTTTACTGAAAATATTAATATTAATGTTTGTGCTACTGAAATTATTCAAATTACCTTGGTGTACTAAAAGACTAAAAGACAATGACTTAAAATTAAATAATTTTCTTTCCCAAAACTTGAAAAAGATGTCGCTTGGAGTCAGGTATTTGCACAATTTGCGTCATGTAGGAAACACGTTTCATAACTAATTAATTCATTTGTGCTGAGTCAATTTAATTATTGTGCATTTCTCTTCCAAAATATAACATCGCAAAAACGTTCATCACTATCAAAATATTTTAACTGCTCATTTAGAACTCTGAACTATATTGAAAAGCATGAGTCTATTACGCAATTAACATCATCATATAATATCTTAGCCCCGAGTTACTTTAATCAGTATCAATCTCTATGTATGATTTATAAATATATTCCTGAATTAAGCACATTAAGTTTTATCAATAATTACATTACAATCAATAAAAGGAATAAAACTTTTTTAGTGTCAATAATCATCAAGATGCATTTTCCTTCAGATGTTCAATCTTATGGAATGAATTAAGTATCGATATAAAATGTGCGAAAAATTATAAACACTTCAAGAAAAAAATCAAATTTTATTGAATAAACAAAAATTGTTGGGCATAGATAAACCGCGTTACATTTTTTATAAAATTATATTTATCTAAATTATTTTAATGTTGTTCTTATCGATTTTTTGTGAAGATTTCAAATATCTATTCTGTGTTTCTCTAGCACCTACAGTTATTTTCAAAAACTGATTGTTTAGTGTGTAGTTTTGGCCAAAGAATTGAGGTAAAATTACAAATTGTTTTTAACGAAAATATTGATATCTAACTATACAATATATTGTAAAAGCATTCACTCACATTACAGAATATTTAATCAATAACTATCAACAAATAAACTAATGGAAAGTAGGAGTCTCGGTTTTGTTTAATATAAGAAATTCACGTTTTCAAAACTGACCAACAGTAGTCAGCCATCATGACTTGATCCCATCTTCCTCGGTATGTAAAAACAGATTAATACATGTATGTTTTTTTACAACTAATCTTTTCATTTCCTGAACATCTTGGTGAAAGCGGTCTTCTTGTTCTAACTATCTTCCAAGATTCTCTAGGAAATAGTCGTAGTGTAATTTTATAGACATCCTACAACCTTGGTTCTTGAAATCTTGTATTAGTTGACTGACAAGTTGTTTGCTGTTTGAAGACATTTCAATCCCAGGAATTTTTAACAGACAATTTTGTAACTAAACCACGCACGACACTTGGTTGTATTGAAAATTTGGTCAAATTGAACAAATTTTATATCTGCAGTACAATAAATATTCCTGTGCGTATTTTTTACTTCCGTCAATTTATGAAACTTTGTTTGTAGATAAATGAAAGCTGCCCTCTCATGGTCAGAGCTATTGACAAATTTTTTCATCAGTTTGAGTTTGATGTGCAATGGTGGAAGCAATATTTTGTCTCGATTTACTAATATTCATGTAAAACATAGGCTTGCCCTGGAATAAGAGAATCTCTCGAAAGCAATTCTTCATCTGCTCTGCTGTCTCAGAGACAAAGAAAACATTGATATTTCGTATACTCACTCTGTTATCCCAATATTATATTTATAACTTTTAAATCACCTCATATCAATCATCCGTGTTGAGAGAATACTGGATCGATTCTCCCCGTAACTCTGGCTTTTCCGTATTGCTTGCCAATGCCCACAGTCATTGGACCGTAGACTCAGTTTTTAGAATTTCTTCTTGCAGTCTCCTGTTGACTTGATTTTCATCACTGAAACCTGGCTTGATCCTGCCGTTGCTGACATTGTTGTTTTTCCCAACTCTACCATGGAGGTGTTCTCATTGCCTCACGTCTTCCTAACCTTGACTTCATCCCATCTCATTCGATTCATTATCCTTCGATTTCTGTTGTAGCTGTGCTGTTGTTCTCATTGACTTCATCGTTTCTCTGCTCTGGGTTTACAACCCTCCTTCGAAAAGTGCCTTTCGCATTCCAATTGCTGATTTATCATCTATGTTCGAGTCTTTTCATGACCAGTCTACCTCCCTCTCTCCTCACCTTATTATTATTATTAATAATCAATGACTTTATTTAGCCGCTGAAGGCATACACAACAAAAAAAAGTCAAGTTTTACGGCAGCGAGGACAGTCACAGGAGATGAAATAGGAGCAAATGGAAGAGTAGGCGAAGTTGGAGAAGGGCTCAGCAAAGAGGAAAGCCATCAAAGATTTCTTGAAGCTCGGTTGCGGCGAAAAGAAATCAATCGGTGTTGGAGGGTTGAGAGTCAAGATGTAATTAGCAGCAGTACAAGCACGATTGAAAAACGAGTGAAGGGTGCGATGTTTCTTTTTACGATGTATGGAGAAGGGGACAACATCATCAGAGCGAGTGCAGTAGGAATTAAAAAACTGAATGAAATCAAATGGATCAAGATCCAATTTGCGAGTGAGTAGTCGATTGAACAGAAGGAGATCACAGGCATGGAGGTAGAGTGACAGCGGGAGAGTGGAGAATTTCAGCAGAGCGTCTTTATAGGCCAAAGAGGAAATCCATTTGAAAGCGCGTTTCTGGAAACGTTCCATGGAGTGGAACAAAGCACGAGAAGGCCACCAACAAGGAGACGCGTAGAGAAGAATGGCACGAGGAATGGACTTGAACAAAGAGAGTTTCACAGCAGACGAGGTATTAAAAGGAACATTATGGAAAAAGGCAAATAGCGAGGAATTAGCTTTGTGGAGAAGCAAAGACACATGTCCAGTCCAATTTAAGTTTGCAGCAAGTTGAACTCCAAGATGAGTGTGATGAGGCGCAAAGTTCACAGGTAGAGGCAAATCAGAAGGGGGAGCCACAGAAAAGGAAATACCACATGTCTTGGTAGTGCTAAAATCAAGATGGTTGACAGAGGATCAAGTAGACAAGTGCTAAGATCAGAAAATTCTTCTCATTTAAGTGAGTTCCAATGAGTTGTGATGTATCATTGGTTAATACAAGGCCACCCACTAAATCATTGGGTGATGATTTGTCAAACAGTAAGAGCTCCATTGTTTCAAATTGGGTTGGGGTATATTCATCATCAAATTCTAGTCCATTGGTTGATTCCAAATTTTCTTCACTCTCAATATCTTGTAATCGAGTGTGGAATGGGTCGAATGGCTGATGGGATGCTTGGATAAGAAATTTTCGAGATGTTCTTTTTATTAAGAAGTCCAACATTTGGAATGCAAAATAGCAATAATCTAAATGAATTTTGGGCTTTTGGCAAATCATAGGTATTTCAAAGTGCCTTGAACATCTTGATTTCATCTAGTTTTGCAATCTCTCAACATATGAGCTGCAAAATGTATGCGATGCCCAACTTGTACATTGGTCTCCAATCTTACACTCAAAATATGCGTGATAGTTTTTTCCCATGAAAGTTAATTGCAATCTTTGGACTCTTAAAAAAATAACGTCGACATATATATCAAAATTCGTCTGGTGGTGATTTACAATGCCTTGGCATAGTTAATTGCTGTAACAAAGTAAAATATTAATATTAAACACTCAGATACCACGTGACTGCGTGCAGGTACTTTTGGGGTGAAAGTGCAAGATTGATTAGCAAATACCCACCAAAAACCATTCAACTGTTGCTTAATTGGGTAACAATATATCTTGATTGACACTCATGTAATTGGTAAAATGGATTAGTTTGAATCAATAGAGAACTTAGATAAATTAAAAAGTTATATCAAGTATAACTGTATGTGTATAAGGTGAAATGTCTCTTTCAGGGCCATATTGAGTAAAAACTGAAAAATGATTTTTGTAAAAACGTTAGGTGCTAGAAAATACTGTAATCGCTTAAAATGATACTCTCTTCATGAAGAATACTCCTAAACTTTCAAATCAAAGACACATTTTTGAAGTTACACGCTGTAATAAACTCAATGCATGGCTGAATTTATTAATAATGCATATGTAAATAGTTTTGTAAGTATTATCACGTGTTAGTTTGTAGACTTTATATACATATTAGCAATAAATTTGCTTTACTTCGTATAATTTTACATACGCTTTATATTTAAGTAAAAGTATATAAGATTTAAAACAATAAGTCACGAGAACATAAATTTTTTAATGACTGCTTAGTAATATGTAACATAACTTTATTAAATTTTTAAAGATAGGTACCCAACACATCTGCACCCAAACCCAAAATATACTAGGGCTTAAAAATTCATTAAATTGAATGATCGATTTTTAAAAGCAACATACATAATACCACATAATTCCGTATTGTTTGGTCAGCAAATATAATTTGCACTTGTGGGATATTAGCGAAACTCACGAAATTTGAGTCCATTCTATTTAAAACAATTGATTTTCATCAATTTATTTGTTGTGCTACAATAAAAAAAGGAAATAACCTTTATAACAATCAGCACTTTTGAGGGTATTGACAAATTAAACGGAACAAATAACAAATAAAATTTGAATTTACATATTAAAAACAGGCGCTACGCCTTCTTCTAAAGAAAAATCCCAAAAAATTTGCAGAATTATGAATATAAAAACTTTGGTAATAACTCAACTTGCCAAGTGCTGTTGTCTTGGTTATTTCACTTCTACGGCCTCACCATACTTCCCGTACCGCCACGTACTGATTCTTCATTCTCATCCTTCCATATTGTATGTGATTAAAATACTCATCTCTCATACATTGAACTCAATTCACTACTATTGCCTTTCTGATGATGAGCATAAACAGTTTGGTCTTCGTCTCTGCTATTGTGTTGCTTCTCGTGGTGATTGACTACCTGGTTAATCTGGCTTTGAATGTGTTCCTTCACCTAACCACTTAACTCTGGTTTACATAAGTTCTTCTTGCAGTCACCTGTTGACCTGGCTTGATATTCCTCCTAAAGTTCTCTCCTGATTAGACTAGTACTGTGGTCGCCATAATGGTGTTCACTTCTCTCCAATTCGATGTCCATCTCTTCTTTTTAGTTCTCTTTCCTTTGCTTTCTGTTGACCATATGGCTTCTTTGCTGTGTTTACAACGCTTCTTCCAACAAACTTTTTTGAATACCCATTGCTGATTTATCATCTATGCTTCATGAAAAAAACTATTACTCTCGTCAACTTGGATTCTCAACTCATCCTCATCTTCTTGTTTGTGATGACTTCAATATTCCTAATATTTGTTGGTACACGCATTAGATATTTTTTGCTTATATTATCTTCTACACACAGTTCCAACCTCTAATGACGCTTATGAAACCGCAGTTCTGGTTCTTTTTGCTTCCTACTCTCTTGAACAACTTGTATTTTCTCTTACTTCCCGCTCCTCCTTCATTGACTTGGTTTTGTGCTCTCACCCTGATTAAATTTTGACATCTCTTTGATCCCTGTTCCAAATAAACTGTCTCATTCCTCATTCATTCACTTCCACCTATTTATCAAATCCAATCTGCTTATCTGGATATAATTATATTTATAGATGATGCTTTCAAAACTAAGCATTAATGCCCATAATTGTGATAATGATTTAAAAAATTTCGGGATAAATGGAATTGCTATTTGCTGAAATACATTTTAAGCAGAGTGTTAGATTAGATTTTGATTGAAGTAAATTAGAATTTAATAATCTATACTGAGAGATTAAAAAAAGCTACTTTGTGAAAAATATATTCCTGAGGATTGAAGTTACATTTTTGAAAGTACTAGAAATGTCCAAAGCATTTACATACGTCTAGAACTTTGAATTTAGTCCAAAAGCCATTATATTTAAGACAAGTGCAATACTACTTAATCAAAACGCTATACATGTTACTCTAAGGTAACACGCAAACAATACAACTTTTTTGCTAGACCAATTACAATAGGAAATCACATTGGAGGAATACAGCTTACTTCAAAATAATTCTATCATATTGCTTGCTATCGTTTGCGCTTACATAAGTGCCATACAATAATGTATGAAATTTTAGTCTTAAATATATTTCTAAATTTTTTAACATAAATGCGCCTTTGAAGCGACGACTTTGACTTTGCGCATAGGCCAATTAGACTTAGGAGGTCCATAAACATATTGAGACATAGTTAAAGTTCATGGTTGTTAACATGAGCTCTAAGCCTTACAATCACATGAACTATATAAATGGAAGGAATTTAAATTTTTATAAAATGGCAATTTTCAAAGAAAATAGTTAATCTTTTCAATGTACTTCAGGAACAGCATTAGTAGAAATTTTCAACATTATACTCAAGCACGTTCAACAATAGATATATCTATGGCTGGCGATTTTCAACTAGGCTTTGAGGAAATTATCTGAAAATGTGAAAAAAACAAATTAACCTTCCAAATAAACACCACGTTATCCAAAATTAAATATATCTAAGATACAAAAGAAGAAGGATGTGAATAATAGAAAAACATCAAAATATTTGCTAACTGTAAATGGCTTTTTCAAAATTACATATAGATTGCATTTATATTTTCAAATATTTTTAAAAATAGATTATTATATCTTGTGGGATTTACGTAGGCTTTAAAATTTGTTGATACCTTTAGTATATTAAAGCTGTATTTAATCTTATTTTAAGGGTTTATTATAGTGCATGGTGCTTGGACAACAATGTATAGCATTTGGATTAAATAGTATGTCATTTAGCTTAAATAGCACGGAGTTAAGATTAAGATGAATATTGTTTAAGACAAAATTCAACGGGAAATAGCATAGTAATCAATTCCAATATATTACAATAAAAATATAACATACAACAAATTATGAGTGGCTGCACAAATAGTAAATTTACTGAAAAGCGGCTTATGGAAAGTAACTACTATTACTTAGTTAAACTTGGTGAAAATCAAATCTTAAATAATTGAAGTTACTTTAAAACAATGAAGTAAATTGTCATTATAACAAATGCCAAATTTGTAAATATACTTTGAAATGGTCAATGAATTTTTTAAATTAAGAGAAATTTAAGATCAATCATCAATCATGATTATTGTAATATAAAAAATAGTCACATTCCTTAGTGTTAATTGTAATTTTCAGTTTTTAGTGCAAATTTTGGTTTTTAGGAACCCAGTTGCACATTTATTTACAATTTATTCTAGGCTTTTAAAACGTATGCTACAAAGAACACTTCAACATTTTGAGGTAATTTTCAAAGTTTGAGATATACTTGTGAGTTATCAACCGTCACATCAATGTCGTACTAATGCAATATTCAGAGGCATTCTAAATTGTAATTCACCTCAAAATGAGGATCATTATCATTTAATAATTTGCGAAATAAAATTGCCTAATTTTGCTCACACTGGCTGATTATTGGTTAATAAATTACATTTGTTCCAAGTATTTAGATACTGTAACACAATAGTGGTGGGCTAAAATTTTATAAATCTAGATTTAATTTATAAGTGGAAAATTATCTATAATTTAATGATTCCTATATAAATTAGGAACTTTATATTAATAAAAATATAATTTTAAATGTTTAAAATAAATTTACGTACAATTAACAAATTTATTGAAAAATTGTGTTAAAACACTTTCATTTTTCTGAATAACTATGAGAATGCTGTAATATATACGGGCCCGCCGTGTAAATAAAGTTAGCACAGGGGCTTGCTCAATTTTTGAAGAACAATAGGAAAAAATAGTTTACCACAACTGCAATCGTCGATTTTTCAAATTGTTAAATCTTTTTAAAAAAATTTTAGTTTCAATTGAAGAAGTCACTAAACTTAGAACAAAAGCTATATGAGAAAAAGATTATTTCTAATTATTAAAAAATCTCTATTTCATTTATAAACTTATGACATTTTAGAGGGGCTTTGAATTTAGCAGACGGGCGTAGCCCCTTGTAGCCCCCTCGAGACGGCGGCGCTGAATATATAAAAGAAAATAATACAACACATGCAAATCAGTAGCGCGTATGGGGTGATGACCGCCCCCCTCCCTTTAGGGCCAACTGCGAGCACTTAAGAAAGATGTTCCCTTTTCCTCAAAATTGGAAATAGTGCACTTTAATTCAAGATGTTATCAATCGATATGCTGCTAGGAACAAACGATTGCATCTGTGTAAGCTTAATTTTGTTCAAAAAACTTTTTTTGAATTTTTTCTTTGAAAATGAGTGTCAGTGAAGAGGGATTACAAAAGAGCACGTGTGGTGTGGTATTCCTTTCTTTTTGTTGTTTGTGACACAATTGGAATGTCTATTATAATTTTTAGCTGTTATGTTGCTACTACCATTATTAATTTTTTACTATCCTTTTTCACTAAGTTGCTTGTTGTTCCATTAGGGATTTCGGACAAGCAGAAATTGAAAGGTTTTATTACTTAAACTTCTAAAGAATATAAATTTATTGAAGAACGATATGATATAGAACTCTCTAAATTATTACATTACTTTAAAATTTAGTTAATTATATATATATATATATATATATATATATATATATATATATATATATATAAAATGGTGAATAGTAATTATTTTTATTATATTTGGTTTGATAATTTAATAATTAATTATAATCCTTCCTAGAAATAGTTTATGCCAATAATATTGACTACAATAAGTGTTTCTCCAAAAGTTGGTGCTGTTTCACAGCTAAATTAAATGTAGAAGATACATATGAAAAACTCCAGCCGTCTCTAAGAACTGTGATATTTTAAATAATGACAGAGCATTAAATTCAGTTGCGAAAATTGAGATTACTTGATTTTGATTTTCCACTGCGTTTTCTAGCCCTTCCGCTGTGATTTTGATAGTGAAGGATGGTATTCTCATGCGTTTTGGGGGGAGGGAGGGTGGCTCTAATCCACGCCCCGAACAATCTGATTGGTTGAGAGCAAATTCTAAAGAATTACCTGCCCGGGAATATTTATCATGGTGGCTCTCTTATTTCACTCGTGATTAAATGTGATAGTTAAGTTAAAAACTGTAAGCAGAACTATGGTTAGGAAAGTCTGTACGATATCCTAAAATGGAATATTTTATTTATATCAAATGCAAAACAATAGATTCGGTGAGATTTGAATGCACAATCTTCCGTGTTATAATATAAATGGCTGTTCTTTCACAATGAACTATTTATTTAATAAGTTATCATTTATTATATAAATCAGACAGCAAACATGTGGAAACCTAATTTTGAGGTAAAAATATAATTTTTTTGGAGTTGAACCAAAGATTCTCATATGAAGTGGAGTATAATATATTATTAATAAAAGCTATTGGCAAATATGAACAGTTTAATTAATATAATAATTATAATATATAATATAATATTATATTGCAGAAATAGTTCTAGAAGCAATTCAATAATTTACTGTTTATTTACTGATGGAACAGTAATGCGACATTTATCCCAATAAATTTTTGTTTAAAATTTTGTGCTATCTCAATAGTAATGGTAGTTTGTTTAGGGTGCATACAGGTTGTTCTATAATTTTCTATTTGTAAACTATGATGTATAATGCAGAGAAGAGTGAATATATTTGTTGTGAAAATGAGTTTTAAATATTTAAGTAGTGTTTGCGCTAACGAAACTACTTCATACCAGAATAGATCAGAATATTATCTGCTAGTATTGTGCAAATTGTATGAGTAAATCGATATTACGTTCGTACACAGATGAAGACCCGGTGTGTTTTGTTATTGTCTTTATTCGGCTCTACAAATAATAAAATTATTTAGGAAACACATTTTTTTATTCAAAATCTACTGTAATGCTGATCTTGGACTCATTAGTTTCTGAATAATGTTTGAATTCAGATGATTTTTATATAAAATATCGCTTGTATCATTCTAATCGGTCAAAACATGTTGGAGCCGTTAAATAATTAAGCATGTTTACTTGAATACATTGAAGTTTCATGTGTGTTGCTGTAAGTTTATGTCACCTGAAATTGAAACAATCAAATAGTGTGTAAAATTTGAAATGAGATTCGACAGTGAGAAAAATAGGACAATAATGAAATTTAATAAACAACCTCACAAGGCCTTACCGGAAACAAAGTATTGCTATGATTTTGCTTCAGAATTTTGATGCAATCTCGTTTTATGATCTATAGGATTTTGGAGGATCTTTAGAACAGCAATTATGCGCATTAAAATGTTTTTAGATGTCAACTGTTCCCTTATTTGGAAGATTAGGAAATGAGCAAATTTTGGAAAATCGCTCTGAAATTGAAAGTTTTTGCATGAACTGCGAGAAAAATGGTAAACATTTGGTATTTGTTTGTCACGAAGAAAATTCTTAATGTCAATTTTGATTAACTTATTAATTTTTATAGGTGTGACCTCATTGTTGATGATCAACATTCCCCATTTTCAAAACGTTGTTGTTAGTTCATTTACATGCGAACACTGCTATCATAAAAATACAGAGCTTTTCCCAATCTCTGATATAAAAGATTATGGTGTTCGGCATACACTCTGTGTTAACAGCACTAAAGAGGAAAAACAAAAAGGTTGTATTTATAATATTCACTTTACCTTTTGTGTAAGGTCTTCGGTGTTTTTGCTACATTGCTTACTTCAACTATTATTTTCTAAATTCAAATAACAGCTTAAATTTAATCGATATATTTGACATATGTAAATGTATAAATTTTCATTTACTGTACATTCTGTGTTCAAACTACAAATTAACTAAGGATAACATTAAAAAAATTAATAAAATGTAGCAAGTCAATATATAAATTCCATCATATTTATCCATGCAATTATCTTAGATGATAAAATTTTCTTGTGCTGATGGATTAATGAATGTTCCTTCAATAACTTTTTTAATACCTTTAGAGATATAACGTTTAATTGTTTCTGACATATTATTCCACGCCTTAATTTTTTACGAATATTTATGCATATTTTTCAGTTTTAATTTCACAATTTAGAACACTTGATTACAAATGAAACGTAGTGTTAATTGTGCTGAAAATCTCATTCCTTTTTTAATGTACTTTAAAATAATTTAGGATAATAAATTGTTTTTATCGCATTAATTTTTAGTTTATTTTTATTTTAGTACGAAGTAAGTGATACCATGCCTTTAGTACACGTATCATCAGCATATTGATAACTAGTTACATTTTATAAAGATTGAGCCGTGTTAAGCTCCAAGATATCATTTAAAAATATCTCCCTAATTTTAAACGCTATTTTTAACCAGTCAAATGTTCCTTATGGATGAACAGCCATATTACTGAAGCCCTGTTCAACTAATACTGTTTTCAAAACTTTAAAATCAATAGAATTCAATACCCTAGAAAAAATTTTGGTTAAATTTAATTTCTCGATTTTCCGATATTCAAAGTATGAGCGTTCATAGCGATGAATTTGTGTTGGTGCCAATTTGTCACTAGTTGTTAGATCTGAGAAGAGCTTTCGATAGTATAGACTATTAAATACTAGATTACAAATTTATGGGTTTGAACCAACTGCTAGGCTTTAATAAATAGCTTTTTAAAAATTAACAACAACAACAACAAAAAGGCTTAATTACCCTTTGTATATAGGGATTTTTATATATGTGTACAAAAAAGAAAAGAGAAATTAAGTTCGACAACAAGAATTATGACACTCCAAATAGAAGGTGCACGAGTTGTCGATGTTGAAGCGGGTTGAAGTCAATATACGCAGATGTTCTCTAACGTCGGTTTTGAACTTCTCTAGTGACCCAGTGAAGCTGATACCCCGTTGAAGGAAATAGTTAGCCATTACGACAGTTCTCTGGTAATATGACCGGTCAGTACTGAACTTTCTTGAAGGTTTAGCAGTAAAATAGCAAACGGAAGCTGATCGTCCCATCAACACGATGGGAGCGGTAAGATATGAACTCAAATGGATCAGTATCGTAAAAACCATTCAGAAGTTTGAAGAACACAGTAATATCTCTATAAACCACAACCTTTACGTATTGATAAAATATATTCAGATTATATTGCAACAAAAAAGGAGTTACACAAAGGAAGTAATTGGCTACATATTATATAACATGTATATTAATATGATGTTCTGCCCAATTATTGGAAAACAATATTTTGCATAAAATATAATTGATCTTTAAAAATATTTTAAAATTAACGGTGACTATGAAATAAACAGTTTTCAAAAGAAATCGAATAAGGTGTATTTGAGCAGAGCCACAGTCAATTTAGAGCAGTCAATTTAGAGTTTGATTTTTAATTTATAAAATTGCAATATCAAAAAAACAGCGTCATCATTCATAAAATCTTAATATTATTCATCCAGAGCAAAGAATTTATTAGCAGTTTTATAGTGAGCACTGTTTATTTTCATGGTTATTGTTAAACCGTGTGTGTGTATATACTGAACGATATCAACAGTGTTTTGCAGTAAACAACGATTTTAAGTATCAAAAATACTTACGATTTAAAAGCCTATTGAAAGAAAATAAGATTTTATGCACTTAAGAACTAATTACCAACAAATTGAAGTTAAATGAAAGAAGAAGTTAATACCAACTTTGATATTCAACTTAAATAGTAGTTTGTCTTTTGTCCATGTTATGTATATGGCTTATCGTTCAATTTTAAATAATGTATAAATCCTATATATACTGTTCATATGATGCAAACAAATCAGGGGCTAGTTGAAGTTTCTTAACGTTAAATCGATATTCAGATATGATATTGTTATCATTTAATCATTTGCGCAGCTACTCGTTGTTCAAAAAATTTGTATTTGTAGTTTAAGGATTTATTTCTTGTACAATGGTAAAAGTTCGAAATCTCAGCAAAACTATTGTATATCATACAATGATAAGAGCCAAAACAGACGTTTTTAAAATTTATGAAAGCATCTTTTATTATGAAATATATAGACCGTAATTCTAGTGCATTGACTGATTAGAAATTTAGTTAAAACTAAATTTTTATTTATATTTCAATTATGTTTTACATATGCATTAGAATTAAAATATTTGCGTTTGTTTATATTCCCATAGATCGTATTTCTTTGTTAGCAGAGGAATGATTACTCTTTCCAATAATTTGATTGACAACTTTCATTTTCTACTTGATTTCTTCAATTCAAATGCATGTTCTACTTGCTACATCAGCATTGCACAGGCCGAGGAAATCGGATTTATTTATTACGTTAGAAATTTCACGGGTGATATATACCAATATTAGTTCATCCGTGGTCAAGGCATAACGAGTCAAAGGGAATGTTTTTTAATAATTTAATGAATTTCTTTCATTAAACTCATTCAATGTTAGCATGTTTTAAAAAGGACCTGCTTAAAACATGTTTTAAACACTGTTTAAAACAACTGTTTTTTTTGCAGTGTTTTTTCAACGTTTTGTCAAGTTATATAGGAAAGTTTGTAAAATAATTTTTGGGATTCATCCATTCGTACTTTTATTACCGATTTTCTACCGAAAAAATAGCAAAACTTGTGTTTTGTTTACGTGTATGAAACGAAAAATGATTGTTTATAAGTTTATAATAATTCAACGTTTATTCCTATGTGTTTTTAGCAAAACTTTAGTACCCTTAGCTGGGTCTGTCTTTAAGCAAAAAATCATTGTTTTAAACGCCAAAACATTTTTTGTAGAAAATACACTTTTTTTGCCAACCCTGAGCTCATTCTATTTTCTATATTAAAATGTTGGCTTATCACAAAGCTGGAAATTTTAACACATTTGGAAATGTGATGGTAGCAGTGAAGTGGATTTATTACTGATTTTAGGTTAAACAAATACCATCTAGTCTGTGTTATTTGCTGTGGTTTAAGTGGTAACATTAAGATCCTCAAAAAACAGTTATGTACTTATGTACAAACAATTGCTGCCATGTTGGAATTATTCATCTTGCTTTGCTTCAATTTATGTTTCAGCGTTCACTTTTAACTCCGTTAGTGAAATTCGTGAATGGGATATTTAAACTTTGTCTATTATCTGGTACTTTCAAGTTAAAATTCTCAAACAATTTTGATTCCATCGTCAGGTTTATTTACTTAAAAAAATTACTATTCGTTTAATTAAATTTCATTGTTTAGATTTGTGTCGTCATGTTGTAAAATCGAATTATGCCACTGCAATTATTCCAGAACTGGATTTTGAAATTCCACCAGAGTCACAAAAGGGGACCATATCTACAGTTGAAGGTGTTATTCAGAGAGCAATAGAGGGTGGTCTCATTTTTTCTTTCCTCGTTAAATATGAATATATACCTAATAGTAAAAATTTTGACTAACATTTGATTGAGATCATCAACTGGATTCTCAATGCTGATGTTAAATTCATTATTATTACTGTGGACGTGAAAAAGGCTTTGTTTGAATGGTCATTATTGTGAAATTTTATAATTTGTGCTCGCTTTTGCAATACTTTCTAATCAAATATGTGAGTCGTTATTATCCATAATTTCAAGGACTTTTTTGTCTAAAAATGTATTTTTTT
Organism: Hofstenia miamia; assembly: GCA_900660155.1. Lineage (NCBI taxonomy): Eukaryota > Metazoa > Xenacoelomorpha > Acoela > Hofsteniidae > Hofstenia > Hofstenia miamia. The sequence goes on along the minus strand of CABFPE010000214.1, from coordinate 839,641 downwards.
CAAATTTGATTTTTTGTAAAGCCTTATTTTTGTAAATTAGACATAAATTCGCTTTTAGAAGATATTTTCTTTTATTTTTTCAGGAAATTTCATTAATATTTTCGTCCTATTTGAGAATACAACAAACTTCTTAAAACTATTTTGTTTTATGTATAACCACATTTTTTGATATTTCCAATCTTCACGAAATAGACTTTTTTTAATATTCGAGATGATTATTTTTATTATTTGTTATTCAATTTTATATTCGATTTTTATTTTTCGAATTTCCTGAAAATGTAAATTTTATTTATTTTTTATTTAATAAATATTTCCTTAGGTACCACATGCGTATTACACTGAAACGTTATCAGTTTTAGTATTCTTACAGATATTGGGAACAAAATAGTTATTGAATATATGTTTTAATAGTTCAATAGCCAATTATGAGTTGGGGTTTAAATAAAATTTGAATAATTGCTTAATGCTACCCAAATTTTATCTATGGAATTCGTATTTGAGGCAAATGACAAATCGTCTTCGTTTATTCAAGTGAATAATTCGACATTCGTTATTCCATTCTGCAGCTTCTTCAGATTTTTCATTTCATAAATTTCCTAAAATATGTGAATGAATGGTGTTCGTATAAAAAACAAGGTTCGTTTCGCCACTTTTAGGAGAACTGTGTTTCCACATGGGCCACTTAGTAATTATCAACTAAATGGTTGTAACATCGGTAGTCCGATGCCAACATAATACATGGTTGACTTCACAAAGTGCCAATCACAACTCTAATTTATTAAAAGAAATCCCCATATCTATAAAAAACAAGAATAAATATGAAACACTAACTAACTAACTTAAGTGTAACCAGTTTGTACGAAAAACTGATAGACGTCAATGGGTTTCAGTGTGGCGATTTCATTGGTCAATAAGTTCGGCAAATTGTCTTGCTGTACGTATTTCATGCCTCCTTGAAATGCAAGCAATGGTAGTTAGGAGGCATTCCTCTACATGTGGACAGTTTTCTTAATTTTTGCCAAATTGTTTTTTGAAATTCATTTAGTGGAGGGTTTATACTTAGCAATTTGTAGTTTCGTGTCATTTGACCCACAATGCTTATCCAAATGTCTTTAAAAAACAAAGGTATTGTGAATTTTTAGTGATTAAATTTGCGTTGTTTGTTGTATTTTTTTCTGATATTGTTCATAGTTTATCACAAAAGTAATTCGCGAAGTCAAGACCACTCGCAATCATTGTTTTAGCATACGTTTCAAAGTTGTAAACTTTGTTGAGAATATTACACGAACATATGTTGTTATGATTGAGGGTGATTCTACGACAGCACTGCATTGATCATTCTCAACACATTCAACTATTTAATTCATTGAAATCTTTATTCAATCTTAAGACTAATTCTACAAAGCCTTATAATTGTCTGCCATTTTACTGTTCAAAGTGCATACAGTAGTAAAGAAAATTAGTTATGAATTTTAACGAGATGTTATTTCCATCGGGTGCTTACAATCAGGTTTCATAGTGTGTTTTCACTCTGGAATTAACTGCACAGTTTCTAAAAGATTTCGTTATGAACGCACACCATCGCTTCTTGACCTGAAAACAAACATTACAAAACAGTGATATTGACATTACCATAAGAATTTTCAAAAGCTATCATGCAAAAATCAAATCAATGATTAAAGAAGAATGTCTTTTTCGTAATATTTTAAATCTGAATGTCTTGGCGTTTTGAGAATCATTGAGGTTTTAATTTCAACTCATTTCCAATTTTTGTTATATTTTGTAAATCAACCATTTAAAGATTTTATTTCATTTAGGTCTTCGCCACGTCATCATTGAAAATGCTTCTAATCCCGAACTTGTTGTAAAGATATCTGACGTTGTTAATAGGTTAGGTCAACTTATTGATGAAGATGGTGACACATTCACATTTATTCTAGATGATCCTTCAGGAAATAGTCATTTGGAAAGTCCTCTTGCCCCTGAAAGAGATCCTCATTGCACAATTGAGAAGTATATTCGAACAATTGAACAAGATGAAGCTCTTAATATCCAATCGAAGTCTCATGACGCCACTGCCGGTGTCAAGGTTAATGGTTTGAATTTTTATCAGAATCTAGAGTGTACTCAAAGGAAACATGCTTTGTAATCAAAAATCTATTGTTCATAATGCACTCTAGCCTTGATTTCATCATGGACAAAACAGTTTAGTTATTAAGGTTTCCGTTGTATCCGAGTGTCTAAGTATTGTGTATTTGGCCTTTATAATTCCGTGTGCAAAAGTAGTTTTTGTAAATGCTTTCCATTTTCTGTAATAGTTACTCATACATAATCAAACCTACACTTTTTATAGTCCTTGTCCTATTTAGGAAGATATAATAAGTATATTCAATTGATGCAGGTTCAACTATATATACGCTTTGTTTTAGTGATAATTTTTCTTGAAATAAACAGTTCATTAAGTAAAGGAATGCGAACATTGAGATGAGAAGATAATCATTAAAAAAAGTATTATAGGACATTTGCACGTCATTTTGCAACCTACGAATTTTAGCATTTGGCTGCAACTTTTATAGGATCTCGGATTTCAATAGTACAGGCAAATTATTATCACCTTTTAAAGGTCTGTAACAAGTATAATAGATTGAGGTTTCCAGTCTTTTTTAAAAAGAGAGAAGCTAAATAACAATGATAAACACTACACTCTTTAAATCCGATTCTCAAAATTTTTTTGGGGTGTAAATCAATTAATGCAATGTAAATGTTGTGGAACAATTTGATTACTCATTATTGTATCCAGATCACTGTAAATTTCCTTTGGTTAAGATCTATCTCATGATTTTTTAAAACAGAATTACATTATTTTTTAGAAATGCTGTTGACACAAACAGAGAGAAAACCGGTATCTCTTTTGTCGAAGTAAACAAAATTTAAAATTAGAATTAGTCTTTAATACAATCATGAACTTTTTAGTTCGTGTTTATGCGGTTGTTTTCTACTGTCCTTATATGGGTTTTTATTTAGGGACTTGATGCAGAAGACTCTGCAGAAGTCGACTTCACATCTGAAATCATGTCATTTCAGTCTCCTTGTCCAAGTTGTGGCGTTACTTGTGAAACGAACATGAAGCCAGTGAAAATTCCGCATTTCCGTCAAGTGATCATAATGGCCTCCTTGTGTGAAAGTTGCGGATTTCGAAGTGATGAAGTTAAATCAGGAACGGGTGTAGAACCGAAAGGCGTTAGATTTACTCTCACTGTAAAAACAACCGAGGATCTCAACAGGAATATTCTCAAATCCGAGACCAGCACTCTTCGTATTCCCATTCTTGACATTGAGTTGCATGAGGTATTAATTATAGGCATTTTGCTGAATATCGAATTTATTGAGTAATATTTGCTTCAAAATGATGTTTTTTTGATAATTTGGTAAGAAACGAAATCGTAAAGTGCTTCATTTTTCTTTACTGTCGAAATAGATTACTTAGTAAGGAACAAGAACTAATTGGATTCAAAGGTATCATCGAAGCAATGGTAACGTGACCATAATCAAAAGAGTTTCATACACTTTATACAAAAGCAGTTTGATTTATAGTTATTTGAAAAGAAATTACGCACGTAGTAAAATTTAACGTGTGAACTGGGAGAGATGGAATCAGCTTAACTTTTTTATTTTGGAAGGTGTTTTTATTATAGTTACTTAAAACAACTACCAGTTGTGAATAGTTTGATTAGTGGCAAATGAATTTGGGCAGGTTTGCGGCATAGAATTACAAAACTCTATTACTAATGATATGCGAAAATGTTAGCACAAACTCGTAAATATATGTTTAATTACTTTCTTTGGATGAAAATGTAGTTTCTGATATTATATGACGAATTTAACTGTGCTGTGTGTGTTTTTTCCGCAATTCCTCTTATAAAATTCATTAGTCCAATTAAACTTTTTTTAGGAGTTTTGCACTATGGAATCATTTCGTGAAGACGACTCCTTTAAATGTAATTACGCCGCAATATAAATAAAACTTGGCTGTGTTCCTACTTGAGAGTGACAACATGGACCCGATCGTAATATTTACTACCCGAAAATTTAATATTCCCCCGACCCGACCCGAAACTTTGAATTTGATTTGACGGGGAAACAGCAATTCATTCGTATTACTTAACATCTTGGATCTTTCTCAAATCAGGCTGTAATTGACATCAATGTTTTTTTAATAATCAGTCTAATCTTTTTACCCGAACCCGACCTGAAATCCGAAATCGGGTGGGGTTTATTGGGAAGCCGATGTCGCTCTCTAGTTCCTACAGAAACATATTCATTTGGCATAAGCATTTGATTAAAACCCATGTTGCACCATGATATATTTGTAACGGATTTTTCAGAAATTTATTGGTTAAAGTATGCCCGTTTATTGTTCACTACATAAAGCAGATTTTTTTATACAAATGCTATTGTCCAAACTAGTAAAATTTCTAAACCTGAAGGTACTGTTTAGTATCAGTATTAATTTAAACATGAGTTTGTTATGATTTAATTTTTTATGTCTTAATGTAGTTTTGCTCGTATCATGCAACTAAATGATAGTTCAAGCAAAGCGTTTCTCTAACAGTTTCTAAAGCAACTTCAACATTGGAATTCAGTCATGAGTTTTACAAAAAAACCACCAGATTTTCTATCACAAGATTTTCTAACTTATAAATTTTTTAATTTAAGTAGATTGTCTTTTAAATAATTAAACTCTGATTTTACAATATTCATGGCAATAAGTAACAATTTATTTTCTTCACCGAAACGACATTTTAGTGCTTGAGTTACTGAATCTAAATATGGAATGAGTATTGTTTTAAGCAATAGATTTGGAATCATCATTACAAATACTTTGTGTGCTGCATCGGCGAGGTACAGTAATATCTATCAAAGTATATTCAAACTAGTGTCAACAACGTTTTTAAAAATTCGTTGAAATATTTCTTCAAAAACCACTTAGTCACTTGGTATGCATGCGCGGTCTTAGGGCCAATGGCCGCCCTCACCAATTTTCAAAACTATCTACACATAAAATTAAACTTCAGATCTTTTGTGTAAATATTGTGATAAAACATAAAGTTTATAAGGTAAAAGCAGCTTTTTTTCAAAATATTAAAGTTTTTGTGGAGAACCTCAAAAATCATGTATTTTTTGTAAAATATTGTTTGATGTTTTATATCTTACAAATATGTGTAATATAAATATTTATTGAAAAAATTTTTAAACCTCCGCCTTTCAAAATTTTCTAGGACCTCTTCTGGTGGTATACTAGGAATAAGATGAAGGCTCTAATGGTGATCATGGTAAAACTTTTTGGTTTCTTTAATAGTTCTTTTAAGCATTTCTGACACAAATCAAAGAATTTAGATTATACAAACGATGTATTGTACGGCAAACAAAGATTGTACATGGATAAAGAGCTCTAAATCTTTCTTTGTTATCAGCCGTTACTGCACAGCCGTCAACTGTTTGTGCAGATATAGTTAGATTGCAAAATCAATTTTAGCCGTTTTTGCTGTATATTCAGCTCATTAGTAATTAATTCCAGCAAAGCCTGCAAATTCCTCTCTAACCGTGCCTAGGTTTTCATCAAAAATAAATGCAACTGATCATTGATCTTTCCCAGAAAATCATGTTTGCTTGTATTACTATTTTCTTTCAAATTTGTGATTGACAGCATTGTATACATCATTTTGGGTAAGATGTGTTGGCCAAAATCCATGAAGAAATTTAATACAGTTAGTCTCGCGTAAGTCGGCTCGACTCGGACCAATAAAAATAATCCGACTTACAAGAAATCCGAGACATAATTTTAGGGGACTTGGCTTCTACTAGTTCCGCGAAAACCGAGATTTATGATAGCGTAACTTTTGTGCAAGCAATCTGATGGTTGATATGAAATAAGTTGTTTTGGAAATATTGAAAATAAACTCTGCTGGAAAAAAAAATTAATCATGTATTCTTATGTCTTACAGTATTTTTCTTTCAACACCTGAATTAAACAAAAACTACACTTAACTTTACCTACGGTGCCATCAATCACTTCGTTCTATTTTTGATTACACATTTGTCATATGTTGGATGCATACAACAACTTAAAGTACAACAGAAACTTATTGTTAACATCTTTTTTATCTTTGCCAACAACGGTATACAGTAGTCCAAAATATCTAGTCGTAAAGGGTCGTCCGATTGAGAAATAAACCGGAAACTTAAATCATAAACATATCTATGTTGACCTCTACATGAACTGTTTGTAGGTCAATACTATGGGGCTATGTATAGTAGCTCTATGGTCAATACCATGAGCTGCGGTGTAGCTTTTTAATTATTTTTACTACTTGATAGAAAATATTTACGCTATGCTTGAATCGCTTGCAAGACAATTTCCATCCGTCCGACTTGTGAATGAAATTTTGTAGCCTGTACGTAGATTTCTCTCCAATTTAGAATTTATCCGACTTAAAATAATTTTGTGTGTGTGTAAATATTGAAGTTTGTCTGTTCTCTATTTATAGTACGAGTTACGCGAAAATCCGATTTAGTCACATCCGACTAAGGCGGGGTTGCCTGTAGATCTAAAAGGTTTCCGAATTTATCGTTTCCACAAAATGCAAGATCATGTGTTGCACTGAGTATGATTTATCTTAATATAGAAATGGTTTTTTTCGAATATTTGAATTTTGTTCGTAATTTATGTATTGATTTGCATATTAACTCTCATTCACAAATTTTACTGACGTTTCAAGGAATTTTTGGCTTTGTGTCATCTTGGTGAAAATGAAAATCTTTACGTTTAGTGAATTCTTTCTAATAAGTAAAGCTTCGGTTAGACTATGTGATTAATAGCAAGAGTAAATACAAAATCGCATCACCAGTAAGTGATTACAATTATAATCACATTGTCAAAGCATAGCTTACGATAATTTCACTTGTGATAGGTCACGTGTGACCAATCCCTAGCCAAAAAACCTTCATTTCCATGATTTACTTTTTGTTGAAGTAAAAGTCAATAACACCACAGTGCGCCTTACGCCTTCGTTTTGCACTGAAATGTCGGACCAAAGAGCTAGTTGTTTTAACCATTTCTTGCAAAGAACATGACAGCTTGATATCATTCTTAAAATCAAGCAACGGTGTTGCAATGATCTTGTTGACATCTCGAGTAAATTATATGTAAATTCCTAGATCATTGTCTCCGGTATTTAGGGTGAACTCAAATTCGTCCTAGACAAGCTTTCAAATTCGTCTAGACAAGATCTAGTCTTGCCTGTTGTATGTCGATGACACTGCGATTTTTGATTTTGGTTGGTCTTTTGCGTCGAACATTTTTTCTGATCTTGAGCACTTGTCTACTTGGTCCTCTGTCAACCATCTCGATTTTAGCACTACCAAGACATGTGGTATTTCCTTTTCTGTGGCTCCCCCTTCTGATTTGCCTCTACCTGTGAACTTTGCGCCTCATCACACTCATCTTGGAGTTCAACTTGCTGCAAACTTAAATTGGACTGGACATGTGTCTTTGCTTCTCCACAAAGCTAATTCCTCGCTATTTGCCCTTTTCCGTAATGTTCCTTTTAATACCTCGTCCGCTGTGAAACTCTCTTTGTTCAAGTCCATTCCTCGCGCCATTCTTCTCTACGCGTCTCCTTGTTGGTGGCCTTCTCGTGCTTTGTTCCACTCCATGGAACGTTTCCAGAAACGCGCTTTCAAATGGATTTCCTCTTTGGACTATAAAGACGCTCTGCTGAAATTCTCCACTCTCCCGCTGTCACTCTACTTCCATGCCTGTGATCTCCTTCTGTTCAATCGACTACTGACTCGCAAATTGGATCTTGATCCTTTTGATTTCATTAAGTTCTCCAATTCCTGCTGCACTCGCTCTGATGATGTTGTCACCTTCTCCATTCGTCGTACAAAGAAACATCGCACCCTTCACTCGTTTTTCAATCGTGCTTGTACTGCTGCTAATTACATCTTGACTCGCAACCCTCCAACAGCGATTGATTTCTTTTCCCCACCACCGAGCTTCAAGAAATCTTTGATGGCTTTCCTCTTTGCTGAGCCCTTCTCCGACTTCGCCTACTCTTCCATTTGCTCCTATTTCATCTCCTGTGACTGTCCTCGCTGCCGTAAAACTTGACTTGTTTTTATTTTCTTGTTGTGTATGCCTTCAGCGGCTAAATAAAGTCATTGATTATTATTATTATTATTAAACTTTTGAGTGGATGTTTTGTTATTTTTGCGCATCAATGTTGTTGCTACAGGATATCAGTAATGATTTAATGTAAATACTAAAAAGTAGAAACTGTATTTAGAAAAGTATTTGATGAGCAAATTTATAAATAAAGGTATGCAATATCCTCTAGGGAGGATTTTACTCTGGAATTAGAGTAATATTGTGTTTATGCCAACCTTTGTTGAACCAACTTTATGGGATTTTGTGTGACGGCAAGTCATCAGTTGAACGTCGAAGGAAGGTGAAGTGCAGCATTCAATATGGTTTCTTGATAAAAGATACTTCAGGCTCTATAATTTCAATCTCCACTGCTACTTCAAACTCGAAGTTGTCAATAACTTTCGGCATCAACAGAGATGCAGTTAAGCTCATTCCAGAATGCCACTCGTTTAAGAACTCTGGAATGGTGCGGCGTTTATTTCGGTAGCATTCTAGTGACAACCAGTTTCTTGTCAAAAGTGAATGGTTACTTACAGCATACGAATTTCCAAAGAAGTTGGACGTTGAGAATTAAAAGTTTTCTTTAGTGTTGCGTTGATTGACTTAAATTCCAGTTGTAGAATTCAAATGTTTGCTTTTACGCAACAAGCTTGGCTTACGAACACTTAGCAGAAGTACATCATTGAATATTGCTGGAGATTTAAGAATATGACAACATCCACCACGTGCATTGAATGTTGCATCTTTGGGCCAATGTCGTCTGCAACTTGAGTGTTTCTATTTAAATGAACACTGCCTTCATAATGATATTTGCCAATACGACATCCGAAAGCGCAACCTTTTTCACCGAATGCGGCAGCAATATTAAATCAGTGTGCATAGAGCAGAACTTTTGACCAAAAATAAGCGATTGACCAGCAATAATTCAATTTGATTAGCATATTGTTGAATGTTTCGATAATATAATTTTATTGCAAATATTTTTGCCGCACGAATTGTAAGTATTTTCCGCGAATATATTCAAAACTTATGAGGCTTTAAAAGTACTTATTAATAGTCCTCCATGTTTTGCTAATTTCGTTGTGTGGCATGGCCTTAAACCTGGGGGACCCCTAGGGTCATATGACCCCACCATTTTAGAGCATCGCTGTGGTTTATCTATTGTGAGACAGAAAATATCGTTTCTGCAGCACAAAGTCCCACATATGACCCGTAAAACTGCGGAGGTTTGGTGCCAAGATTGTGCAACACATTTACATAATTGCATCACAAAGATGGCGGATTTTGTGAATGAGCATATTGTTGTCACTTCGTGGTTTTTAAATTGATTGTGTGCCTTTTATAGCAGAGTTAGAAAAATTTGAAAATATTACAATAAATGTTTTTTGCCTCATAAGTATTTAAAAGCTGTTTTTGTTTGATGTTTACTATAAGTAAGTTTACTATATGTAATGAACTACCAACCATAAGGCCCATCGGGTCATATATGACCCAAGGCCAAATTTGTAACAAATTAGCCAAAAATTGCAACACTCACATTTTTACAATTACCTGATCAATTGTAACTGTGTGTGACCAAAAAAATATTTTTTTAGCTACTGCTTGACGTTTTGGGTCCCCCAGAGTTAACTATAACACCTAGCTCTCGTGTAGTAATGTTTCCAAATTTTGACTTAATTGATTGCTGTTCTAATAATTTGCACTTAATTTATTTCGCAGTAGAAATAATACCAAAAATCATTATTATAATTACGGTATAATTTGTAGATATCAATTTTTTGTTTTAGGGAACATTGGGTGGTAAATTCACTACAATTGAAGGCATTATTCTTGATATTTCTCGACAGTTAGGCGAAAGCAACCCCTTCGCTATAGGCGATAGCAGTGACCAAGAAACACGGGCAAAATTTGAAGCCATTGTTGGTAATCTTAAGGTAGCCATTTATTACGTTCAATATTTTAAGTTTTTATGCAATAGGTATACTCCATCTATTTTAATTGCAATTGACTTACCATTGATTTTATTTTAGGATCTGTTACAACTTAGGAAAGAATTTGAGATAATTATTGAAGATGCTGCTGGCAATAGTTTTGTTCAATCTATTAATCCAGAAGGTGATGATGAAAGACTATTTGTTGAGCATTTCGAGCGAAGCTTTGATCAAAATGAAGCCCTAGGCCTCAATGATCTCCAAGTCGAAAATTACCAAGTTGACGATTCCTAACGTTTTTAATTGACAAATATAATTTTTATCGTGTTTAATTGACAAATTTCGATTTTGCAGTTAGTAGAATTGGGTTTACTTTCTATCTTGCTATTAATAAGTTAATCTCCACAAATTTTACATACCTCTGAGTCTATATCTTCAGTTTTAGCAAGTGTTAAAAACTTAACTATATTTTGCCAAATATCTTTTTTTAATGTAAAGTTCTTAATAACTTTAATGAAACTGTAGATTGAAAAGTAAAGGTCGCTTTTATTTAAGGATGGTTTTAATTTCCAAATCAATCCTTGTTATTTGAATACTATGTTGACATTTTTTAAAATCATCAAGAACTTACCAACTTATAATACGATTTCAATGCTCGGTTTTATCAATAAACCGAACTCCGTATCAGATCATTTTACCTGCATTAAATACAGAAAAAAATCTTGAAAGAATCATTCATTAATACCGCTATCCGAACATGGAATTCATTACCTAAAGAGATAAAAAACATTGAAAAACTAAGAGCTGTTAAGAATCAAATTAAAATATACTTTAAGCAAAGGTATATCTCAGAACAATCATGTTAGGATACAAATTCTACAATAATGACTATTCAACAAACTGTACTTGAAATCTCCTAGTAATGTATACATAGTCTATTAAAATTATTGTATAGTATTTTTTGCTATTGTATGTTTTTGTTTGTATATTCTTGACGCAATTCAGATAAATTATCAGTTTTTAACTGTAAATACGTATCTGAATAAAGAATATCTTATCTTAAAAAAGTGCTATTTATAATGTCTCGGCTGCCTTTGAAGTAAATTATTTACTGATATTCGAATGATAGTAGTAATAAAATATAGGGTTGTGTATATACGGGTTTCTAATAATAATCAGTTGTTAATAACTTTTTACACTTTTCTATTGATTTTGATAAGAAAAAAGGCGTTTTTTAGAAATTTTGGATTTTACGGCCAGGGGTAAAAAAACTACTGCCATACCCGTATAAATAATTATTCAATTATAACCTCATTTCAACTATGTACCAATATGTTCTTGAGCAATTTTTTACATTTTTTAGAAAACCTGCCTTTCCCAGACATCCCCCAATATTTTCAAATCCACTTGTTGCTCAGAATTTTTACATGAAATTCAGTGCTTCTCCTTTAATTACACCCTATTTCTTAAGCAAAACATAAAACCTGTCAGATGTCCTAACAAAGGGTTTTTCTTTAAGAAATTACAAGTACTTTTAATAGCATAACAATAGCCCCTACCCAATCTATATTCATTGTAAAATCGACCATAGCTGTCGTGGAGGATTGAATGTGTATGACAACATTGAATACTTCCAAATAAATATTCAAATATGTTTGTTAAACATCCTTCTCCTGGTCCAATCAAACCAATTTCCNCGAAAATTATTTTTCTAAGAACAGAAAACATTTATATTGTATTAATGATGCTTCATATTTCATAAGATACTTTTCATTAATAACATTTTGGGATATCTCAAACCAGCGCTCACCAGTAGTAATAAAATATAGGGTTGTGTATATACGGGTTTCTAATAATAATCAGTTTTTAATAATTTTTTACACTTTTCTATTGATTTTGATAAGAAAAAAGGCGTTTTTTAGAAATTTTAGATTTTACGGCCAGGGGGTAAAAAAACTACGGCCATACCTGTATTCAATTATACCCTCATTTCAACTATGTACCAATATGTTTTTGAGCAATTTTTAGAAAACCTGCCTTTCCCTGAAATCCCCCAATATTTTCAAATCCACTTGTTGTTAAGAATTTTTACATGAAATTCAGTGCTTCTCCTTTAATTACACTCTATTTCTTAAGCAAAACATAAAACCTGTCAAATGCCCTAACAATGGATTTTTCTTTAAGAAATTACAAGTACTTTTAATAGCATAACAATAGCCCCTACCCAATCCATAAGAGCGGAAGTATACTTCCATTCTCGCAGCTGTTGCATATCTATACCAATATATCTTATGAAATACTTGCGTTTTGTTTTGTTAGAATTTTACAGATACCAAATATTTGAAAACTGAATCTATAAGAACGGAAGTATACTTCCATTCTTGCAGCTCTTGCATATCTTAACAAATATATCATATAAAATACATGCATTTTGTTTTGCTAAAATTAATAGTGAATTTTCACAAAATGATTATGTAAATAATAGTTAGAAATGTAAAATACAGATGGGGAACATCGCCAATAAATAGTCTTCACCAAAATTCCTCAAAGTAATTCAAATTTTCAAGAATTAGGGTTGAATATCTTCTTAAGAGTTCTAATGAAACAGAACATTTTACAATTTTTGGACATTTTTGAGTGATTTTGTATAGTCTAATTAGAAATCTTGCCCATGCACCACTTATTGTTGTGGATTGTAAAAATGTAGAAAAAAGCTCTTTCTCTTTAATACATTGAAGCTTGGCATGGTATAAAATATTACCTGCACATGATGCAAGAAACACGTTTCTTGATTTACTGTATTCCACTTCTTTACCAATGTTTTTTAATTGACTTTGGGCGTTTGTCAGGTTCGTGTAAACATATTCTTGATTCTCAAAGTGGATATATAATGGGCAATTGCTCCGAGAGTTTAATAAAATTTCTTTAACTTTTTTTAATTTTTCGATTTTGGAGGGATTTGTATCATCATCAACAATTTCAGGATTAAATTGTAGTCCATATTTATTGGCAAAATGTCTTGAAATTCTTAAAAAGTCCTCTTTATTGTTTTTTTTGATATAATTTAGAGAAGTTTGAAAAAGATATTGGAAATCACTTCCAACTACGTCGCTATCCATAACAATGCTGTTTGTTGAAGACTTTACTAAACATTTCATAGTAAACATCTGTAAATCAAAGTTATTAAATTTTCATAAATCATATTCATTTTATAGCTATATAGGGAGGATAGAAATAGGAATTATTTCTGTATAACCCGAGTTTGTCCTATCCTAGAAACATATTTTTTAGATATAGAACTATACAAATGTTGGACCAAGAAATCATTGTGTAAGAATATGTAATTTTTGGCAAGCATTGGGTTGTTCTTTAATATAGGCGGAAAATATATCTAATTGCTCAATCATAATCAATAATAAAAAATATATACATAAATATAGTACTTAGAAAACATAAATTGTTCTGAATTGAAAGGAAACTTTATAAAAACCTTAAACAAAGNTATTACCTGCACATGATGCAAGAAACACGTTTTTTGATTTACTGTATTCCACTTCTTCACCAATGTTTTTTAATTGACTTTGGGTNATAAATTGTTCTGAATTGAAAGGAAACTTTATAAAAACCTTAAACAAAGTGGAACTTAGAGAACAAAATCTTTTAAATTAACAAAAATTAACAAAATCAATAAATAATTATATTAGTAATAAATAAAGGTAAATACTTACATGTTTCGTTGAAGAAATGTAAAATGCTAGCTTTGTATCATGTGCATAAGACATAAGAGGATTTACGTCAACATTCTATCATGTCTCGTTGAAAAATGGAAATTGCTAGCTTTGTAACATGTGTGTCAGTAATATCCACTTATACAAAAGGATACTAACATATGTTGTTAATTGATGTTGATATGTAACTATAAATCAAACTTAATTTAAAGCTTCATTCATGCACAACCAGAATAGACACAGCTACTAACTTTAATGTTACACTTGTTGAATATATTAAAAAGATACTAACATATGTTAATTGGCATTGATATGTAGCTGTCCGTCAAATTAAAATTTATCATTTCAAAATATATTCAATAATATTATAATTATTTGAATGAACAACCGGACAATTTATAACTTCAAATTCAAAAAATTTATTTAAATAATATCTCTTGGGTCGGGTAGGGTCAGGTCGAGTTTAGGTACAGATCTCATTAAAAATTTTAGCATTGTAACTGAATGAAAATCGACCTTCAAATTCTATTTTTTAAGCAAAATATAAACCCAGAAATATGTCCTAATAAAGGAATTTTTTTTGAAAATTACAAGAATTTTTAATAGCATGGTAATGCAATTACATTAAAGAAAAAAGAAAATATTTTTTCCAAAATTATTTTCCTTAAAATGTTAAAGTAGTTCGATTTGATGTTGTATTTACAGATATGTCTTGTTCGTACATAATCAACGCATAGAATTTAAATGGATCTGCAGGAGCACCTTGTAAAGTATATCTAAATCTAATTTCATTGATTGCATTTCGAGATGTATCTTTTTGTTTAGATAAATCAAATACAATTATTCCATATTTCTCCTTAAAATCAGAAGGCTTCATAAATACTGACATGAAGAAATTTCAGTAGAATTAAAGGTATCAAAATCAAGTTCATGTGTGTTTTGATTATTAATTTTATTTTCAGTGATGGTA
>CABFPE010000214.1:772442-789987 GCA_900660155.1 Hofstenia miamia | reverse complement strand
CAACTTAAATGTAATTTTTATCAGCTGCCATTTTCTAATCGAAGTTTCTCAATATTGAAAAAATTTGGAATTTATCGCAAGATTTCTATCATCAACATGTCTTCAATTGTAAAAATCGACAAAATTCTTATTCAATATTTTGAAATGCATGATTTATTGACTGCCTTACCGAAAATATGTAAATATTTGAATTAATACAAACTATTGGGTTTTGATCACCGTCTTGCAGAATGATTAATTTCTGGTTAAAGAAATTTTAAACAAATACAAGAATAACCGATTAGAGGAGAAAAAACGACAGAAATCATTAGCAATTATATTGAGCTTATTTCTATAATAATATTACAGATAAATTTCTGGGAAAAATTGTCTCGGGGTTACACAAAAAGATATTTGCTTGCCTAAATTTTGCATGCACGAGCCGCCACTGGAATATAGTAGTGTGACTTATAGTTGTCCAAGTTAGCTTAGATGTATTTGTCCAAGAATTTGATAATTGTGGGACATTTATGTGCCGCATATTAAGAAAATTCCACATGAATGACTATTGGCGTAGGGATTAACTAAATGACGAAGTCCGCAATCAAATTTTAAGAACATAAACCTACACCAACAGATCTTTTATCATATAACTAAATTTCTCAACGAAAGTCTTGTCTCCTTAGCACAAAGGAAGAATGTGTAATTCAGATTATCATGATGATTAATAAGAATTTTTAACGATTTATCAATATACCTTTTTAGTAAACCCTCATGCACAAACAGTTTACCATCACATATTAAAAGAAGCTCTGAACAGATATACCGAGGTACACACTAACGATACTTCAGGTGTTTACACTCTAGTTCACTTAAACACTCAGACATTTCTTCGTAATACAATTTTGAAAAATTTTAGAAGGCAACAATAAAATTTCACCTAAATTGTTAATGGCTTCCTAAACTTTTCTACTTGACCATTATATTTCTGTTTGATCAATCTGAACACTCCTTTGGAAATATAGATAATTAAACGAATCATGCGGCTTAAAAAGCTGTTTATCAACCAATATTATATTGATCCAAGATTTGTTATTTAATTTTGGCAATCATAAACGGACTCCCTTAACGACTGCACGTACGTATATGTACCGCCCTAGTGTAGGGTGATAGATGCAATTCAAAATGGTAATGTTGGCAATAGTGGGCATCTTACCACCTGTTTAATGTAAATCATTTGTTTTTACTACTAAAGCAGGTTCAGTTTACTTATGCAGAAGTTCTGATGAAACTGAGAAGCAATATAAAAAATCATTTACTATTTAGTACGCTATGCTTTAATTTTACATCAATTTGCTTGGAGTTATATTTTGTAAAACGAGAAGGTAGAAGACTCAATAGTCAGTTTATTAGTAGCAGTTTGCTAAATGATAGATATGGCATGTTGCATAAAATCCGTAGCCATTTCCAACATTCGATTCATCACTTAAAATGTTTATTTTGATGGTTTTACTATCGATACGAACGTCTGCTGCATCAAATTGTGCAGCAATTGCATATAATAACTTCAGTAGAAACAACTACCGAGCTTAAATTTTGGATCCAAAAAATATCCACGAGATCATCGATCGCATCTTCAGGGCTAGATCCATTCCAGATCCCTTGATCTAAGATTCATTAGATTAATGAACAAGTTGATGACAATCAGAAGCAAATTTAAATGAATATTTGTCGTCAAAAACAATGAAACTTTGAAATGTTGAAGAGAAATAAAAAAATTGTTTATTTTGCTTATAATATTGAATGAATAAATGTCAATGATTTAGGAAATGAAAGGCGACATTGTTCTTTAGGAGTCTCAAAGCGATTAATCCACTTGTCAGCCATTGGGAGTTTGAAAGGGAAGTTGGAGCAGAAAAATTACAGAATTAATTGAAGAAGCAATGGCGATCTAATAACAATGGATTATTTGCGGTCTCAGTAGAATAAAGCTCATAAAATTTGATAGACAATGTATCAGAATTTCCTTTCAATTAGTTAGCTAGTTGCACAACAAATGTTAATATGTAACACATTTTCTATTTGTATGCCATTTTACATTATTCTCGTAATAGACATGTATTATGTTTAAATAATTTCTTCAAAGAACGTGGTAACATTATTCAAAACTAAGATTTCTATTCAGCCTATATAGCTAATAATATTGTACTATGTAACAGGTCTTGTTTAAGGCCGAACGGGCGCATCAGGGAGATGTTGCATAAAAATAAATTTAATTGCTTTTGGGAGCAGGTTTTAGATGTGTATGCTGTCTTGAGAAATTCGATAGCAATGATAAAACATTGTTGTTTTCTATTATAGATGTTGCTCATAAAGCTATGGTTAGACTACATGGTTGGTAGTAAGAAAAGTTGCAAAATCACCTCACATCGCTAATTATCTCAGTGGTTAGACGTGCAATTTTACTAAAATGTGACAGATCACGCATCACCAATCACATAGTTTAACTGTAGCCTATTGATAAAGTAAAATCAATTAATTTGTCGCCTTGATGTGTGGCCCGGCCTAAAGTTCCGATTTCGTAACTAATTTGGAAAAGCTTAATCTTTTTTTCTTTACTGTTGCAATGTTCTGTTCTTTCGTGTTGAAAGAGATAGGAAGGCCACAGTTAGACTATATGATTGGTGATCTGTCACATTTGGGCAAAATCGCACGTCTAGATAATTAGAGTTGCGACGTGATTTTGTAGCTTTTTTTACCAATCACGTAGTCCAAACCTGGACGAAAATGCGGTTATGAATTTGATACGATATATTATAAATAATGGAAATTGATTGTGTTACAACTAAGGAAAAATAATCTTGTTTAACCTTAAACAGTCAGGGGATTTTTAAAAATGTTTATTATCCTATACAATTTTTTAAACGTTTATAGCTCCATAACTATAAAAGCTGTGCTCAATCTGAAAGCACCGCGTGATAAAAGAGAGACTCTTTTTTCTTTTTTACTCTAAGTCCAGCCCTGGCTTTCCCAGTAAACATAGAACTGTCGTAACGACGTCGCTGAACGATGTAATAACGGCACTAAAACGACATTACAAAACAACGTCTTTTCACAATAAAACGAAAAATTATCAATGAAAATGCAGTTTTTAAAAAATTTATCTTCAAATTGTCATAATGTAAAAATTATTCTTATTTTTAAATATTTTTTTTTGCTAGACGGAATTGTACACCGCCACTATTCCGCACTATAAACGCCACTCAAACAATTCAATGCCTATTAAACGCAAATACACCACAAAAACGACGGCGTTACAACTGTTATATGTTTACTGGGTTGTCCCATCAAAGCATGTCTTTTGCCCCGCGGCAGCCTTCTAAACCTTCTATACCTTCTAAATGCATCAACACTAAGTATGGAGAGAATTTAAATTTTTTTCTAAAATTGGAAAATTTCTAAGAAAACTTGTTAATCTATTCAACAATCTCTGCCACAGCAATAAGCTTTAATAGAAATTTTCAACATTGCATTAAAGTGTGTTGTCCAATAGACCTACCCATGCCTTAAGATTCTCAAATTTGAAAACAGGCCTGGAGAAAATTATTGTAAGTGTGGAAAAACGGTTTGTTCTTTAAAAAGGACACTGGGATATTTAAGGTTAAGTCAAGAAGCGCGGCTAACACTTTGTATTAAATAAATTTTAATAGAATGGCAGGGACCTCGTGTTAGTTTGGGAGATGTTCTTTACTAAAAGATGATACACAATAGCTGTTAAGGCAAGAATAATATTGCAAAACAAGTGCATGAATTACAATAAGCTATTTTTAGAAATGCCAAAGTAAACTTATTTTTTTTTATTTTTAGTAGTCGCCACAAAAAATTATGTAATTCTTTTTAAAAACCCTTCCTCTAGACATGAAATACTCTTCCTTTTATTTCTACGAGCGAATGGCACAATTACTTTACACCATTTGTTACTCGAAAAGAATTCGGACAACATTTCTTGGTGCAATAAATTATAAGACATTGAATAGAAAACATTTCTATCATAATTTACATAATATGGAGATGATGGCAAAAAATGTTTTCTCAGCTTAATCTTGGCTTGCCAAACACACATAGAATATTGATATACACTGCAAATAATCAAGAATTTGAGAGCTTTGCGCCTTTCCCCACTATGTGTTTTGAACAAACCTGCCAACCTCCTTAATGTTTTGATATAATTCAGCGTTGGAAGTCATTAGAATACAGTGTTGACAGCTGAAATGTCACCTCTGCTCTAATTCATATTTCTAAGCGGCAATTTCAAATCGCTCATGGCATTAAATATCACCAAGTAACAAACACATCTTGTTTTCAATTGCTGTATTTAATTTCGTTTTGTGAATGATTAAATTCTTTCATACACCGAAATAGTAATTAAAAGACTAATAATCTTTAGTACTCCTGATAAATGCTATAAAATTCCATTAATAAATGGCTATAGAGATATGTGCCTTAGATTTTTTTTAGACTAGGCGGATTATTTTGCCCCATTAGTGAGTCTACTGTTACGTCACTAGCAAAGCCATTAAGCTTCATATTCTTTATAATTGTGTTATTTTATCAAGTTTTTTTATACAGAATAACTCAATGCAAAAATGTATGCTTTTAGAATAAGTGAATTGGGTGTAAAAAACCACTTTATGAAAAAAGTTTTGAATAACTTTTACTCAAAATGAATGTTAACCCTAGATGGCACAGCAGAATCAATGACCAATTTATACCATCTTAAGAGTAATGCGAACTATGTTTACAATAACAGTTCCTTGAATCTTTAAAATTTTAGTATTTTCGCAACTGCTAAAAAACAATTTTATATGCAATGTAAAAAAGATCAAATTAAAATATACACTAAAACTATCATGCACATATCAATTTTTTAAGGAATTTCTTTATTGTATTGCTTTTCAGGCTTTTTATTTAAAATTATTAAGCGAATATTAAGTTGTAAATATTAATGCATCTTAGAACAATTAAAATATAATTTCAATTTTGCTATTGATGTAATTTTCTAAATTGTGGTGTTAATATTCACCTTAGTAACGTCTTTTCAAACTTTTGCTTGTTTTTTCTACTGCCATTAAACAAGAGTGCGTCTAGAATACATGTCAAGGAGAACTATGACCATACTTTAGCAATGCTGGTTGGCGGCCAATAAACTTAAAACTTAGGCCGGTATTTGGCAGTAGCGGTCAATGTTTGGCCACTTAGCAAATGTATTTACATGTAATTTAATTGAAAAAATAAATTTGAATCTCACCAAATTAATATAGAACTCTAATTCAATTTACTACAAAAAATAATATGGGGACATTAAACAATTTTGTCTCGCAAAATACCGCTAAAATGGAAAACCATGCTTTTGCCGACCAATATTGGTCGGTGTCAGCAATTTTGATATTATGTGCATGCATAGTGTGAAATATTGTTGATCTCACTGTTTACAACGAAAATTACAAAGCTTTCGTCTTCACATCTAAAGAAAATATTCTAAGCCAAAGCATTTTTGGTTGCCATGCGTTCTTAATCATTTTTAGCTACAGTTTCCGAAGTAATAGCTATCATCGATAAAGAGAGAGTGCATCAGAAGCAAAGGCACCTTATGCAAATTTAACACAGGTGGTTTGTAACATATATTTTATAACAATCCACCAAAATTTTAGGAGTACTGCACTGAGATTATAATCGTGGGCTTCAGATCTGCTCGCAGTTCTCATTAGTAGGCCAAGTGAACATCGGTCAACGGACATGACAACCGTCCGGTCGGGTCGAACGAGTTCCAACTCTGCTCTCACTATCGTTTATACAAGAGCATTTCTATTTTTCACTTCTGAGAAAAATGACAATGCCTTTATATTGACTCTGCATTATCACTTATCAATGATAATGCTAAATTACTTTTTAATTAGTTATCTTTCATAGATTTCCAGTTTTCAGTCATTGAGAAAAATTATGAATAGAATAAAACAATTTTTGTTAATAGGAAGAAACATTTTATTTCTATTTAGTTGTTAGCAATAATACCATATCAATTTTTTTTAATTGATGAACTTAATTTTTCAAGGAAAAAACACTGAGAAAAACAAATCAACCCAATAATTTTACACAAATGCAAATTAAATTGAAATACAGTAAAACACAAATATATGATTTTTTAAATTGTATTCAACGACATGATTATCTCGCAATTTTTCAATTGGGCTTTATAAATTAGATATATTTGCATATACATTTCATCAAGATTTACAGCTTTTGCACGACTCTAAATCAAAGAGACCACTTCATATAAAGAAGTTACTCCAAATCTAGAACTGTAATAGACAACATTCATAGCAATGCTTGTAAAGAAAGTTCAAGCAATTCATTATATTGTGGAAAGGATCAATAATTCTAATCAACCTTCTATATGCATGCATTATAGAGGTTATTGAGTTATAGGTTGGTCCCGGTCTCGAAAAGTTAGTTTTGATCGCGGTATTCATTGGCGTCTTAAAATTTGCAATCACATATCAAGTTAAGATTTTTTTATTTGAAAGCGAAAATATAAAATGTATCTAAATATAATACTTGGCTGAAGCTTAACAGATCAAAGCAACTGGTGCAATAAATATTAAGTTTTTTATATCAAAGGGAATGCTTAGTTTATAATATAAGAGGGTGAGAATTCTTAATATTATGCACATAAAGCTATCTGTTCCCGAAACTTTTGGTCCCTAAATATTTTCTTGTTCTTAATGTTTGCAGGACCAGATACGGGACCGGGACCAAGTAACGGTCCCACTCACCTCTAATGTAGTACTGCATTTTGTCATTAACACAACTGCATTTGAATTACTTTTGTCTTAGTAAGGTGACTCTCGTCGAAATCTCACTTTGAAAACTATATAAAATTATGAATTTTGCTTTATCTGTGTTGTTACTTCATATGATTTGGTTGTTGTAAAGTTTTTGCATAAAGAATATTGCTTGTACATTCAATATTAAAACTTTTTTAAGTGTTAGAAACTTTTTTCCAATTGTGAAGAGTTCAAGAAATAATTTAATTGCTTTAAACTTCAATTTTACTACTTAAGTACATTTATAAAATATTCAACTATTTTAGCAACACAGATTCCAAAACTCATGAAATTTTTAGTTTAGACAATTAGGTTGGCATTTTTGTGAGAATCATACATTCAAATGTTAATTAAGTGAAACATAAGCGAAATAAAACTTGATATACGAGATTATACCTGATATCGAACTACATTTAACTTTTCCTATTTGCAGGCCTAAACAGTGAAGCCAAATGCTATCAGATATCCAAGGTTTAATTTTTAGTTATAATTAAATTGCACATAAATTCAAATTTAAATTTAACCTTTTTTTTACACTTTATTCAATATTTGGCCAAAATTGTAAGCAAGCTCATTGTAATAATTAACCAGTCATAGTAATGGAGCTGATTGCATAGAAGAAACTCACAAGTTCTTTGCAACCATCTCAACCAATTCAATGGTTTTGAAAAAAACGAACCCATTTTAAGATGTCAGATGTAGAAAACTGATGCATAATCACTGCCAATAATGAATAAATTCAAAAGCCTTTACATATTAATGATCTAAAAACAGTTTTATTACTGACAACCTTTTCACTCTGACCCCTCTTCCCACATGATTCCACAAGGGAAACCACATTTTAGAGAAACGTAATCCGATTCACTGACCGACTTGGTTAGAGATTACCAACTTCAAGCACTGATGAGAAGTTGATGTATATTGATAGATGATGTTTTCAAGTAATAACACCATCTTCACTGCTACTGATTCCACCTCTTATTCTTTTAGTGCAATGGATACGTTCTAAGTTTTGTGTTTACAAGAAGCTAAGCAAAGAAAAAATTTTCCCTTACTCAATGCCCATGAAAAAACCATGATGTTGGACAAACTCTCTTAAGAAGATTGTAAAAAAATGTTTGGTGGTAGCAAATTAAAATGTGAGTTTAAATTGACAAAATAGCGTGCATGTTGAATATCTAACAAATTTGAACAATGCATAAAACTTTCTTAATACAGTCATCATTTGAAAATATTTGATTTCTTTTTAAGCCTAGAGATCTACGACTTTCTAAAAATTTTTATGAAAAAACTTACGAGCTAATAAAATATTTTAAATCTAAGAGCATCACAGGATAAAGAATGGTCTCCTCTTTCATTTTTAATGTATGACTTTTTGTACAGAGTGCCTCAGTTTCCTTACATGGTCTATATATATATATATATATATCTGTGCTGCAAACGCTCACTGGCCCATATCTACTGGTTACTAATTAGACATGTTCATTACAGGTCAAATTACTAAAAATACCTTATATTTATGGGCAATTATTCAACAAAATTGCAAAGAACTACCTTTTTTTTTAAAAACAAAAACATGTAGATTTCAGGTGAGGTACCTTTGAATCTTAAACCTGTTATATTTGCGCGTGATATTTTAATGGAATTTTAAAATCGTATTGATTTCGAAATTGCAAAACCTCTACGCTAATTTAATCATATTGCGTAAGATTTTTTCAACTGAATGCATGCAGTGGTATTTGAATTGCAGACATCTCTAAATACTTCAGGTTATTTCATTGTCTAGATGACAATAATGTTGAAAAACGTGTAGTTTTATGAGAAGCGTTTATTAATGATTTTTTGTAAAAATTTAAAAAACGTACATTTGTTATTTTTGTTTATTGAAGCAAGGCAAGGGGAAAATTTTATTGCAATAACAAATAACATATATTTAAAAAAAAGTTTACTATAACATAAGTAATAAATTATTATATATAAAAATATAATGAATATAATTTTGTCAACAAATTTGTTTAGTTTACAGTTCAAATGTATTGAAAAATTTGACGGTTAAACGGCTGATATACTGCGAGTGCTTAACTCAACTGATTACTTTGATATATAAAGATTTTGAATCATATGTAAGAATATCGGAAGTTTCATAAAAAACATTAAATCATTTCAAGTTCTTTGGGAGCAAAAATAATTTTTATCAGAAATTGTCACTATAACAGGAAAGCACACTGACCCATAGATGCGTCTAAATCCTAGGATTAGCCTATTTGTTCATAGACTTGGAGAAAATTGGTTCAAAAATTTTGGAAATATGTTTTTAAAAGTACATAGACAGTTTAAGAATAAACAACGTGGAGAAAAACACAGGAAAGTTTATCTTTTAAGCAAATTTTAAATGTTATTAAACTGTCTTAATGATACTCAATGCAAAAATTTCTTCCAATGTTTTTTTTGAAAGAATTTAGGAAACTAAAATGTGCGGAGCACAGAGATGGAAATACAGTGGAAAATTTGGTTAAGCCCAAAGTAAGAAACTTCACTCTGTTAGAATCCGCTCTACCAATAAGATAAGATATTCTATATTTAGAGACTTTTATTTACAGTTTCAGAAACTGATAAATTCTCTAAATAGCGTCAATAATGTACANTATAAAATTTGTAGCCTATCCAAGCTTTTCCACAGATGAACTTTTGCTTTAGAATTAATTCCTTAACACGTTTGCGAAAGTGTTTTACATTTTAAATACATTTGATCTCTTGGGGAAATTCATTCAATTGCCTTATTGCATTATTCATAAAAGAATTTCGCTTTATTTTAGATTTATACGTGTTTACATTAAATCTTTTTGTTCTTTCGTTGATCTTGTTCGAAAATTCTGGGATTTTTATGCAATTATAGGGTGGAAGCAATTTTACAATTTTATAAAATTTAGTGGCGGTATTTATTTGAATTAACTGCTTAGGACTTGGGATTGATTTATAAATATATTTTTTTAAAGCACTAGAAATTCGTTTACAAACATTAATGGCCCATTTATATTGAGTTTCGAGCTTTTTAATTAGTTCTTCGCGTATGTTTGAAAATAGAATACTACTATAATTAAAGTGGCTAATTACCAATGAATGGAGAAGTTGTACAATTGCATTTTCTGGTAGTTCCCTTAGGACGTGGCCTATTGTTTTTATACCAATAGCAATTTTCTTTTGTAATGATTCAACATGTTCATTAAATAATAAATTTGAGTCAAAAGTAACCCCTAAATATTTAAAAGAAGTAACTTCGGGAATTTTGGTATTTTTTACTGTTAAAATTTTTTTAGGACGATTTTTTTCAAAATTATGAGGCTTAAGTAAACAAAATTCAGTTTTTTCGGCATTAATTCGTAATTTATGCATTGAAAAGTAATTGCAATTTATGTGCCAAAATATTTCTTTAATTTTTCAGTGTGATAGACAAAAGTTGGATTTGTTAGAATCTTATAATGTAATATACACACTGAAGCTGAAAAACCTAAATTAAGTTTAGATGAGTATATGATACTAATTGAATATTTCAAAATGTAAATTTCATTTTTCACCTCTTTGCTTAAAAATTATATAGCATTCACTGCACTTAGACTGATTTGCATGCAGTATCAGATAGTTAAAGTATTACAGAGTAATTAAACATTTTTTAATTTTAAGAAATCAATCAAATGCAATAATTCACTAAATCATATGAAGCCAGAAAAGTAGATATTCAATTCAAATTTATTAAATTAATAACCAAGAAACCAGAAAAATTCCAATAACATTTGAGAAATTTTGAATTTCCTACCTCATTTAGAGGAAGTCTTTTATGTGTCCATCAATTTTGACATTATACATTTTCATTTTGGATGCAAAGCGCTCAACATCTAATATGGTCTATTAAATAATTTTAGTCGGTCATGAATATATACATATATATGTTCGACTTAAGCATGCTAACTGAAGGTTATTAACAAAGGATGTGGGCATAGATTTAAGTACAAAACTCAACCAACACACTCTCGCACATTTTTTAAAACGAACTAAATCCAAGGAATATCCACACCTGCAACAAAAAAAATCATACCCGCACTGCCCTACAGACTGTTCAAAAAACAATTTAACGTGTTTTGCCTATAAAAAAAGTTTTTTCAATAGCAATGAGTTTTCAGCATAAAATAGATCACGGTGCAGTATTTTGAATTACATGCAATGAAGAAAATTGCAACCCAAGCATAGGTTTATCAAATTTCAGAAATAATATATTGAAGAAAAAATGCAAAAGTTTTCCCACAATTTTGTAAATATTTATTTAACACACTTCCGCAAGTTTATAAAAATGTATTTAACCCGCACCCACTACCATGTGGATATGGGTATTACTGAGAATCCGAGCAAATATACCCATAATCAACCCACGTCAAACTTTGCTGATAAAAGAAACAAAAGTAGGTTATTTTTGCATGCATCACTAAAAATATTTTCAAAGCATCTAGAACTAATTTTGCTCATTACTGTACTTGTAATATGATCATCAGGGCGCGGAAATGCCAACAAAATCATTTAGAGGTGAAAATGAGGTCAAAATCCACTACTTACGGAGTAAATTTTTGTGAAATTCTTATCAAAATTTGAATTCAAATAATAGAACGATTAGGTGAACTGAAAGATATGATTGCAATCGTTTGCGGAAGCACTCCAAACAATCCAGGAATAACAGCTAAACTTTAAATGGTACAATATTCTGCTGCAAATTCTTCAAAGAAGTTTTCTGTAGGTCTGAAAACATTTACAAAATGATTGTAGTTTTATGCTGAAAGTCTTAAGCAATGCATTTTGTCATATGTAAGCAGAAAATACAGCCCCATTTAAATAATAAATAATCAGTTTGAAGTAGTTGAAATTTTATCATTAGGTTAATATAAGGTAAAAATTTCTTAGTTTTATGGTATAGTTTTGTGGTCAAAATAGTTAGGCTTTAGTTAAAAAAAGTAATCGCCCCAATGATAACATTTTTATTTTGCGAATGAAGTCCCTCCACACATTGCAGCACATGTGCACCTGAAAATTCAATTTTCTTCTACATTTTGTTTGAACTTAAGTCTTAAAAAAGAATCATTATACTGAGAAAAATAAAAACGTGGGAAATAAAGCTGCAATTTTTTTGTATATTTCCCTTTGATAAAATAATACTAATTAAAGCATATTTACTTATCTTTGATGTCTAAAAATGTTCATGCATCACAAACACTCTCAAATAGTTAGTCTAGATATACTTCCATGAAATTACGTGAAAGTTTACATTAATAAATTCATAGGGTTTTCAATTCAATATAATATTCGTAGACAATATATGCATTGGTTAATTATACATCGAAATTCAGCAAACACATACAAATAAATTTCTGCAGCAGTCAATTGATTTAGCAATATATTGGCAAAGTTTCTCCGAAAAATAAGAATAATAGAATTGACTTTATACAAAAATTACCTATAAAGAAAGGTATTGGTGGTAATAAACTCAAATTATATATAACTAAACTCTGTCCCAATTAATAAGTAAACCAGTTTTTTTAGAAAAATGAGGTAGTATGATATAAACACGAGTATAATTTCACGTTTTGATTTTCATTTTTTTATAATATGCACAAGATCCTAAACTATCTAATTCGAGCCAAAACCATTGTATTTACGCTATAATAAACCCCAATTATTGAGATAAAACTTTCCTTATTAACTGGGACAGAGTTTAAGTAATGGATGCATCGCAATTCGAAATGCAGTTATTAGACATTTTTATGTAGAGAAAAAATGTATGTAAGAATAAGACCTAACTATATTGCCTATAATATCACCAGAGTAACGAAAGAGAGTTGATGGGTCGATTAGCCCTCACAAAGTCGCAATGTAAAATTGATTTGCTCTTTCGTAGTGGAAGATTATATATTCTTCTCATTTTTTGCTAAGGATATTATGTGCAAGTGTTTTTATGTGTTTCTACTTGTAATTACAACTATGAATCGTTTTCGTTGGTAAATTTATGAAATATGAAACCTGTTTACATGTGAAATGCCATTTGTTTTTTCTAAGTTAAGCAAGTTGCAATTATTGAATCAGTAAATAATAAAATGCAATGGTGAATTAAACATAGAGCAGCGGGAACCCTGCCCAGAACACAGCGCTTGGAAGGCTTCATTTGCCCATAGTTGTACATAATGATATAAGATTTCTTTGTAATATATAAAAGTTTTAAATGTATTGAGAATTAATGCAATTAGATTAAGAACTTTATTAAATTCTAAAATGTAATTACAACAGTTATATAGGTAGAGCTATGTACAAACTGTTGGGTTAATTACATGTATTGTTGACCTTCAGTATTTACATTTTCATTGCAGCTTGTCATACATGTAGCACATTAAATATAATTAGAATATCTTTACATTCAAATAGAAGAAAACCTTGATTTCCTTTTAACATCACATTTCATTGAAATTTACAGCATATTGAATTATATTGTTTTAAATATTTGAAGCCAATCTGATAAGTAGTTTTTGAATATTCAAAAGTTCATAGTTACCCTATCTCTATTGAAGATGAATTATACTGAAAGTAATGGGAACACTTAAAAATAAAGACAAAATAAAAATTAAATTTTTTAGAGATTCTTTAAATAAGAATTGCTAAGGATAACGCGTCTTGGTTGGAACTATTGGAGAGGTAGTTTTGTATATTGAAGATTTCGTTGATAACTTAACATAATTACATTAATAGGCTGCACCTAAAAATTTGGCCACATTAGAAACCTAAAAAATTTTCTAAAGATGTTTTGAATTGGACACAAAGAAATGCATAAGGAACGTCAAAATATAACTTAAGTTTGATGCGACCAGCACTTTTAAGAAATTCGTATTTAGATTAGTTTTACTCTAGAAATACTGATATATAATATGCACAAGATCCTAAACTATCTAATTCGAGCCAAAACCATTGTATTTACGCTATATTAAAACCCCAATTATTGATATAAAACATTACTTATTAACTGGGACAGATTTTAATAAGAATTACCTGCGTTTAAATTGATCAAAGACTTTTCTTTATATTCATAAATCCCAATTGATTAAGCTAGAGCATTTCCTCAAGTGTAAATTTTTCGGTTAATCAATTTTGCTTTTTTAAATTTAAATTCAAATATCTACTTTCTTTTTCTGTTCAAATTGAGAAAATTTATCAGAAACATTTATATTTTATATAATCTTGATTAATTTTAATGCTGTTTGAGTTGGTGCAAAAGAAAGATATCAATTCTGTAGCAAGAATCTCCAACGGTGTGAATGTCACCAAAACGNGGCTCGTTTTAGCTCGGTATTTTTTTAAAAATATTGTGCTCAAAGAATTTTTTACATAGCTCTTCCTATTATTTAATAAACATTTCTTAAATAAGATTATAGGAAAGGCAAACTTAACGCAAAAAATAAGAAAAATCTCGATAATCAAATTAACAAGGAGAACTATAAACTTGCTTTGCCTAAAATAGGCTCGTTTTGGGCTCGTTGTATATCAAATACTGTGCTCAAGCTCGGCTCGTTGACAAGTCTGATCTAATACAAACATCCTCAACTATTACTGTACGATTCAGAATTTTCCAAATATAGTTGAAAGTAGAAACTTTACTTTGGAATTGTTCAATTGAGTAGACATTTTAAGAAACTTCAAACATGATTTTGTTAATTGATTTTCACGTAATAAACTCAAGTGATTAAGGTATTAACGAAATTTTAATTAATTACAACGTGGTGGTTGATTAACCGCCCTAAGCTTCATTTCAACAAAAACTTTCTTGTCTAAGAAAATTTCGCAGTTTCACCATCAATCGACAATTTTTTTTCCATTATTAATAACAGCTTCGAGGTTTTCTTACTTAATCCTTAGATGTAATATATTACAAAATTCGTAGATAGGCTCCGACATAACATGGACTAGAGCAGGGGATTACGCTGGGTTTTTGCCGGTTTTGATAATTTGAAAATATTGAATAGATATACTGTAAAATGCAGTTTGTGACTTAGTATTAGTGCTGTGCGTCCCAACCTACTTTAACTGGATTAACCGGACCGGATTGCTTCTTAACGTTTAAACGAAGTGTGATGTAATTTTGTTACCCAAAAAACAACTAAAATAGGGTTGCGAACTCAAATCAAATTGGAAGAATCTGATATTTTGTGACTTTTCCACAATTTTTAAGTACTTTTTGTCTGCACAATATGGGAATCATCCTAACTTTGCTTATCAAAACACCAATAGTCTAAATTTGGGGTAGATTTGTTATCCAGAAAGATATCAGCTTAGAAATTTTGCTTTATAATGATTGCTAGTTTTTTATAGTAATATCATGCTTGAAAAACCCTTGTGTTATGATTTCATGAAAATTTTATTAATATTCATTTAGCTCGTACCCAAAAAAACATCTACATTGGGAAATTCTCACTTCTTTAACTTTTCTATGCTATTAAATTCAAAATCCTTGAGTCTTAAGCTTAATATAGCTATTTTTTGCAGATTATCTTATTGACATAGCAACTAAAATATGCAAAAACTCATAGCATACAAAAACTAAAAGGAATTTCACAATATAGATGTTTTTTTGGGTACAAACTAAATAAATATTAATAAAAATGTTCATGAAATTATAGCATTAAGTTTCTTCAAGCATGGCATTTCTATAACAGACTAGCAATCATCCTAAGGCAAGAATTTTAAGCTGATTTCTTTTGGAGTAACAAAATTACCCCAAACTTAGTTTAACCGGATTTTAACCAGATCCTTAAAAATTCGCGCTTGCTTGGTTAAATACACCCTATGCTGAATCTATATTTAATTCTTATATGTCAAAATCGTATTGGTCTATTTCTATGTGTCAACATCCAACTGATGTTCAATATCATATCGTCAATAATGTCTTTTTCTCATTTACCTATTTTTCAATTTTAAGGAATATTACGGCATATTCTCGTCCTATGTCCACATTATGAAGTAAGCATTATTGAGAATGATCGTAGTCTATCAAAATTTAATGAAGAAAATGTATACTCAAATGGTGTTCATTTCCATATACAAGCCTGAAAAAAGTAATATACATTGAAAGAAACTATTAAAACCTAAACAGGAACTTCAAGGCGAATTATTATAATAAATTTATAACTTTACGAATAAATGGAAATCTAGTCTATATAGTAACATCAAGCCGAATGTAAACATGTTGGAATTGATGTATCCGTTTCCCACAAATTTGATATTTTTTAAAATAGTGGACACGAATTATTGCAATTCTAGAATTTGAAGGGTGAAAATGTAGAGTAGGACTAGATTTACAATAGGAATCTTTACACCCTTTCTCACAATTTCTATTGTTTCTAATACTGCAATCATTGTAATCAATAAATTTTGATTAACCGGGTTTAACCGGACTGGTTTTAGCTTGACCGGATTAACCGTACAGGATCCTACTTAGTATTTAAAATTTTATAATTTGTTTCCGAATATTTTTTGATTTAACCAATCAAAGTCAGTTTTGAAAACCTGAAGTGACCATTCCACCATTTCTCCCCTTGCATACGCTACTGGGTGGAAGACAATAAAATTGTTTTTAAGCAGAGTTAAAAGAAAGGTCAGTGATGCACATGCAAATGGAAATTTCCATTCCATTCAATTTCCAGACTATGGAAATAGAAATGGAATGGAAATTTAGTGGAAATTTATAAAAATGAAACTTCAAAAAAGGCATTCTCAACACTTTTGAAAATAATAAAACTCTCTAAATATAAAGAAATAAAAATATTTTGTTTAAGAAAATTCGCAAACTGTATTAACATAACTGAAATTATTCTGAATCATAGACTGCAGAGCAAATGCAACGGCAAAATTTCTTTAGTCTGAAATGACATTGGTTAAATAATACACTGTTACAGCGAAATCAAATTTCATGCGTAAGCTTGAAAGTTAATGTACACAGTTTCAGATAATTTAAAGCTGGAACCGCCTGCGACGTTTAACACATACTAGTTCTGGATCCAAGCCTTTATGTGCATAATTGACTTTTTTAGAATCATTATCTGTACAAATTTTCCACATGTCATCGCCATGCACGGATTTCAGAGTGTTACTAATAATGTTCCAGTTGTGCTGTGATGCTAATAGAACTATCGGACCAAATGGGATTAAGACGGATCCAAATCAAAGGGGGACTGAATCATGCCAATGCTAGTCTCACATAACCCTAACCGCTTGCTCTAAGAGTTATAGAAAGATGTGGAAATTAATGGAAAAATGTGGAAATGTTTTGAAAATGGTTGTGGAAATGGAAGAGAATCTCATTTCCATATACAAGCCTGAAAAAAGTAATATACATTGAAAGAAACTATTAAAACCTAAACAGGAACTTCAAGGCGAATTATTATAATGGATAACATATCTACAAGACTAAAAACAAAAAGAACAAATACAAACATGAATAAAATCAGTAGTAAAAATGGCAACGAATATGCATGAGTTTGCAAATATTAATAATAATTAATACGATAAAGCACCCTCTATCAATGGGGTTTGTTATCTATGATTTCAACACTGCTCTTACATCTAACTGTCGTTGACACGCCGTTGAAAGGATTAAAAAA
>CABFPE010000214.1:744097-764291 GCA_900660155.1 Hofstenia miamia | reverse complement strand
ATATATATATATATATATATATATATATATAGCATTACAAATACGAGTACATTAATGATAACACTGGCCATATTTTGGTGCAGAGTCCATGTAAGCCAGACTCTATGAGTACCTTCATCTAAATGAAAATTGCGTCCTCCCATCATTAGGACTATTGACAAATATTGTAAGAATGCAAAGTATTTCATTTTGTTATTCCCAGTATTCCATGAAATTACCAAGTGATATTTAAATTGCTTAAGTGTATGACTCAAATTTAAGTGTAGCTCAAATTTTAAATTTGAGAGAGTTCTCTGGGCTGAGTTGCAGGCAGTCCCAATTTTCAGAAACCTTGCCGAAGCGAAGGCTTTAAAAATAAAACCGAACCGAACCAACCCGCTACAAGCTAATAACTAGAAGCATTTCAATCAAAAGAAAATGCAGAAAAACAGTAAAATTTGAATTAATATTTACAAATTAACATTCATTTACAATTTAGGTAAAAACTATATAAAAACTTTTACTGAATTCCAAATCATTAACAATTTAAGAGACAACTGCGATTGCGACCTCTTCTTAAATACGTCAGCATGCTAATGTGCTGATGAAATATCTCGTTCACTTTCGCTCGATAGAGTAAGAGTCCTATAAATTTTTAGCAAGTTTTAATAAACCCAGGATTTGTGGCGAATTTTCATTTAAGATATAAAGAGGACCTTCACATTACTTTGTAGTAATAAATTGATTTCATTTATCGTATTCATGTCTATCATCTGGAACAGATTTCATGTCATCAAAAATGATGTTTTGCTTGACATCTACTGGAAACCTCGAAATTATGGGAATTTTGGCCAAGTTTTTGTATTTTTAATAAATACATGCTTTAAAAAATTCAGATATTGCAACCCTAACCAAACTTAACCAAACCGAACCAAAGTCAACAGTTTATAAGCTAAGCCACTTGCAACTCTGACTGTGTACTCAGGACTGGTCCAGACTTTAAAATCTTGCTCATCTTCAGATATTTTTTTCTAGCTTTGAGTAACTTACTGAAAATTGTTTATTTTTGAAATCTACTAATTTGTACTTTTTCACAGTAATTACTGTAGTGAATTTAACATAACTCTGTTCTCTATCAGAATTTGATAAAAAGCATTTACAACTCGCCAAGTTGTTTACCTCTCCCTTGATTCAAAAATAATAGTGAATTGATTATCCATGTTCAAAACGTTTTCTACGAGTAAAACTGCATAGAAACAAAGTTGATATATCAAGCAACAGCTTATAGCTTTTGCTTACAGTCCGGAGAATTATTGCTCATAAATTCTTTTTTGGAAATTCCAAATGTGTGTCAAAATTGGCGAAAATTTCATGGCTTCATAAATAGTGTTGTGGGGAAGGTTTATATGAAAAAAAATTGTGTTATTGCAAAAGCAATAAAATCGGTGTTCTGACGCTAATTCTCACAATACTATGCCATTCTGATACGTAAACATTTTAATACTAAATCTTAGAAACAATAGTAACTCTTGTCAACAATGTAACAGCCTTTTCCACCTACAAAACTTCATCTATGTTTTCACTTTTTCAGTCAGCATGTTTTAGAAAATTTTTTTAATGTTACTAAATCACAATTTCCTCATCTAAAAGATTTATTGATTTATCTTTATCAAAAATTATTATAAAAAACCAATTGCACCAAATTATGTTGATCAAGAAATCTGAATAGCAAAGTTTGAGTGCATAATTTTAGGAATAATAATAAAAAAATAATAATATCATTAAAGCAAATTTATTGCTTAAGCTCTTAAAGCTATCACAAAAAATTACAAACTACAATATATATATATATAAGCACACAAATCAATAAATATGCGCAATTACTTAAAGGGCACGATTTTTAAATATACTGAATCCATGCATGTAATGGATTGGATATGCCCATTAGTGATTGCCTCTTCAATAAGTAGTCCTTAATTTTATAATAATAATAATAATGTTTATTTATAAAAGAAAATTAATATAGTTCACAACAAATATTATCTAATTTCTAATAAATTTTCAAAACTGCTCATGAACTGATAAATTGCCTTTTCGTAGATGAGTACGTATTTTTTCTAATCTAAATTTGCCTCAATGGGTCATGATTTAAGTAGGGACTACGCATCAATTTTTTGAATTCGTTGCGACTCAAATATAGGCGGCGACATTAAAAAATGTGTTCATTGCATAGTCTTTCAGCTCTATTTAATGTAGTTTGGATTTTCTTATTTAGATAATTGGGAATCTGAACATGCATAATCAAAGTGTGAACAAATCACTGAGGTATAAAGTCGAAGGAGGTGTTCTTCATGAATTATATTTTTTAATTGTCTGATTACAAATAAACGAGATGATGCTTTCTTGATAATTTTCTTCAAAATGTTTATTCCAGGTCAGGTCATAGAAATTCTGAGTCCCAATATCTTGATGTCATTCTTTGTTTTCAAGTCTTCTATATAAGTAGGTATAGAATTCCTTATCATCATCTGACATGATTTATTATAATTAATCTCCATGAGATTTATATCATCTCATTTTTTTATTTGTTTTTTAGGCAAATAGGCTGTATTTTTCGTTCTTGAAATTACAGTTATGGCAGTTACATCGTCAGCAAGATTTAGATCAGCCAGTAATAGCGTGAAAAGTATTGTACCAATAAGCGATTTTAGGGATTCAACACCATGCTTGGAAATTTTTGCGTCTAAGC
Organism: Hofstenia miamia; assembly: GCA_900660155.1. Taxonomy (NCBI): domain Eukaryota; kingdom Metazoa; phylum Xenacoelomorpha; order Acoela; family Hofsteniidae; genus Hofstenia; species Hofstenia miamia. The sequence continues at coordinate 761,563 of CABFPE010000214.1, read as the reverse complement.
TTGCCCATTTTTAATGATAAGAATCGATTTTCAAGACAACCTGCAATCCAAGCTATTATTTCGTTAGATATTCCATAAGATAATAGCTTTAGCAGTAATGCATGATGATTTACACCAAAGCGTTCTTTAATTAAGTTTAAGAACGCTTTGATTTACACTATCAAATGCTTTCCAAAAATCAAATGTTTGTATTAAGACAGTGTTTCCCTATTCATTTGAGATGATAGAGTTTATGGACAGTCTTGAGGTTTGAATGACTACTATAAATCAATGTTTTTTTTTGACAAGTGATGGATTTCTCGAAAGAAAATAAATATTTGCTTTTATTCTGTTAGATCAACAAAAAATTCCGTGAAAAATGTTACATCGTATTAAAGGAAGTTAAAATTAGCTGTAAAAACAATATTTGTCATTCTTCATTACAAATGATATTTAGAAATGGGCATCAGAAAATGCATTTAAAATCAATATTGAAAAAATTGAAATTATTCAAATAAGTTTGAAGAATAATACAAACTCTATTAATGAGAGTCGTTGTCAATAATATAATTTCACTTCACTTGACATAATACTTCACAAAAATTTCAAAGAAAAATTTATACCACAATAAAATTATTATGGCAGAATCTTGGAAAATGAACGCATTAAGATAATTAGAATTTTTTTTTCAAAAGATCAACATTTTTACATTTACTGTTTCTTAATTATATTTTTACTATTATATTATGCATATAGTCTTCAATGTTGCAAGAAAACATAAAAAATTAACGGCAAATCATTTGAGAGAACTAGAACATGTAGGAGCAGATTTATATAACACATTATCAAATCAGGCCTCATATAATAATCTAACATCTAAGGATTTCAATCTTTCAATGCGGCTGAAAATTTCTACTAAAAGCATTTTTTCAACATCGGCTCTATGCTTTTTGGTGCGACCTCATAAAGTTTATGTAAGTATACGACCTGTCTAACTATTTATGCAAATTCGAACATGGACTATTTTAGACCTGTAATTGTTCGATTGCTTGACTGAAGAAATTAAGTTTGAGGTTAGACTTTTTAAGAAAATCCATGATTTAATTGCTGCTAGGAGATAAGACTTTAAATGGTAGCAAAAGTCTCAGACAGCATGATCCACCCATAATCAATAAATCGATAAATCAATGACGAAGCAAAGCACAACGACATTATATAAGTATTGTTAGGCCTCAACAACACAAGAGTTAGAAGAAATGTATAACTATAAAATATATAGTTAGAATATAAAAATATACATCACAAACTATTTACATAGCATGCATATATACAAGTATGCTTACATATATACATCTATATATACATATATATATACATATATATACATATATATATATATATATATAGACATGTATTAAATGCAATAAATTTTGAGGTATAATTTTGCAAAACATACATTGCATTTTTTAACACTGAAAAAATGTCTTATGTTTAATAATGTGTTTTAAAATGTCCATATAGTGGTTACAATTCATTATTTTTCTAATGTTGAGCTGTAAGCTATTCCAAAGCCCCGTGAACTTTTGAAAATGCACAATGAAGTTTATTATTTCTTTCCTGCTTTTTAATATATTTTAGGGCAAAATGCAGAGTAGGATATTGATTTATGATATTTCTCACTATAATAATTGAATTATATATATATATATAGGTTCAATAAACTAATTGTACATATATTGTCCATCAATTATTCAGTGGAGGTAAACCCTTTTATACTAAGGCGGTTGGGAGTACGTTCGAAAAATTTTCTTATGCAAGTTTTATGCAGAGAAAAAAATTATTGCAATGCGTATGCAAATAATTGAAAATCATCAATCTCCGAGTGAAGTTCGTAAAAAAATATTTTGCTTTTGTCTAAAATGGTCTCCTCTGAATCAAACTCAATTTAAAAAATTTAATATGTTTTTAATAAATCTCACTTTTGATCTCATTGGTAGCACAACCAAAATGTATGTTAATGGAATGCAAATTTTGGAAGGTTACCAGTTAGGCTTCAGTTATTCAATAAAAACATAATAATTATTTAAGGATGTGCAAATATTCTGAAAATGCCAAACAAAAAATTATTACGCGTTATAATCATAAGAATATTCACATCAAACATGATGAAAAAAATTACAAGAAATTCAGAAAGAAATTGCGAACATTCCTCTTTAATAGACAATGCCTACTTAATGACAATAATACACTACATTCATTTGAAAATTTTGTATAAAATGCACACACACAACACACACACACACATTTTAATATTATATATATTATTATATTTGTAAATAACTTTTTGTAGTTTTGTAGTTTATAGTTTTTTAACCCTTTTCTTATAGAAATAAATTGCTTTTGAATCTTAATTACCTTCATTGGAATTTATAAATTTTTTGTAAAAAAATCATACTGCAATCACATTTAAGAATATAGAATTTTAATAATGTGCGTGTTAATTCAGTATCTTAAAAGTTCTGTTCAGGAATTGCCATGGTTCTCGGCTATTCGATGTGAAATGCACAATACTGGAATTTTAGCTACGAACTATTTCATATTTCTAAATTAAAAAAATTACTTTTCCAAGCAATAAGTTTGTAAAGTGAGTGATTATTTTAATGGATTGGGGTCTTTGCGACACTCCTAGTGCCGTCAATTTTGCATACATGCAATCAATATAATAAAATGAACTTCAACGTATCTTGTTAATTTCAAATTCAATGAAATATAACCATATATGAATAATTAGATGTTGAATTTTACATTACAACATATAATAAAGAAGTTAAACTCCTTGTAAGATGAAAAAATCTTTATTCTTAAAATTATTTCTTACCAATTCCAGTGAAAATTTAACATCAGCACAACACATTTGAAACAAAAGCACTTATTTAGTAAGATATAATTTCAACGAATGTTAACTTCTTAGCATTTACAATTTGAATACATGAAATTCTTGTTCCTTCTTGCAGAATATTGTGGAAATAATTACGCCTTAATGAGATTTGCAGTTGAAATAGCATATCATGGGAAAGGCTTAATGAGATTATCCAGTAATCTTCAAAAGAGAGCTTTCAGTTCTTAAGGGAAATGTGTCATTACCTCTTGGAAAAATTGTTTTCGATGAAAATTTGTCGCCAATTATTATGTTGTATCAGTAAGATAATTGCATACAAGAAAATTTTTATCAATGTTAAGCACATTTCAATATATATATATATATATATATATATATATATATATATATATATATATATTAGAATTAATGAAAAAATTTCTTTTTTGTTCGGGAAAAGTACGATATGGAGTGGAAATTTATAGAAAATAACATACAGTAGGTGACTCAATTCTAAATTTCTCGAGTCTATGATGTCATAGCCCAACTTCTAAACATTCTAATTCTGATACATTCATTATCAGTCAATTTCATTTAGTGCATGCCAAATTCTGAAAGAGCATTCAGTGCTTGAAGTTGTCGTCTAGCACATTACATTGAAGGATGACAATCAAAACAAAAATTGATCTATTTTTTTTACAAGCTATAAGAATTTATTAAGAATAACGTGGAATCAAATTTTCCACATATTTTCATTTAGGTAAGCGTTGCTATAGCAAATAGTAATACTGGAATTAATATAAATTATAAAATTATTACGTTTCGTAAATGCAAAAATAAACTTTTTTAATATTGAGAAAAAATTCATAAATTGGGAAACTTACAATTTTTACGGCAATTATGCTTCTATGAAAAGTGTATCTAAAAAACATGACAGTAATTTTAGCAAGATTGTTACCTCAATTAAGTCTTTATCCACTGAAGCAATTTAAATAGAGTTTCTGACTAAAAATGTTGATCATTTTAAAAGAGCCCTCGTAAAATATGCGTACCACTTGTTTGAAGACACCTTTATATGGAGAATAAAAGTACTAGATTTTTCTAAACTGTAAGTTGATAATAGGGAATGCACATCTGTGATGTAATAGGAATCCTGGATCTATTAACTCATAATTATCTAGTATAGATTCGAACCAACTTAGGCTTGGAAATTGATACACAACAAACTCAAGTTAACTGATATTACGTCAGAATGGAATTTATGGCTGTCTATTATCAATCATACCAAATAAGTCGTTTTCTTAGAAAAGGTCTATTCCTGAAGGACAGAGAACAAGAAAATTAATTATTAATGAAAAGACTTAAATTCATTCAATGTGGCATTCCCAAATCTAATCGTAGAACAAAAACTCTGTCATGAACAAAAAATAGATGAGATTTATTATTGATAAATACACCAAATGATCGCAAAATTAGTGGCAAAAGCACGTCTTGCTATACATCTGAATACCACAAAATCTTTAGGAAAAATGGAGATGTCTATGTGTCTATGGGTCGTATAATGTTGGGAAATTATTCACACTACTGACAATATTCAGACAAGATTATTACTTGCTTCAACGAATAAGTTATATTCCTTCAAATGTATGTATAAATTCTGTATTTGATATATGTACCTAGGCCACATTTCATTGCGTCAAGTTTGGCCAAAAAATATGGTAAAAAATGCTGAGGAATTTGCCTGTAAAATCATGATAAACTTTCATTCTTCTCTGCAAAACATTTCTAGAAAGAATTTATCATGTTGCATATATATGTATACTGTATATATATATATATATATATATTTATGGAAATTCCTTATTCATTCAAAATAATCCATGTTACTTAGTGGCTACTTGTTCTAACAAACCTCCTAGTATGGCCACATTAAATGTTTACAAAATTATTCTTCATCACAAATATTTGAGAATTAAAGATGAACTGGGTTATAAATTTGCAAATTGTTAAATATTTTATGTCCAAACACAATGCCATTCAAATACATATCCAATTCATGTAGATCTACAACAAAAAATTACAACATGGCACAAAAATATTGCACTAAGTCGCACAAAATTTACTGCCTTTTTAAATATCACAGAGCTCCATTTTACTGTTTTCTTCTCATATTGCATTGATAAATGGCAAGGCCTTTAATTATTTATTAGAGAAGGCTTTGATAAGTGCGTTATTTTGTAACGTAAAATCGTGAGTTATGAATAATTATAACTAAGACCTCATTTCCAGTAAGAGATTCATCAGCAAGTCATCTAAAGCATTTTCGCAGCACGATGTGTGTTTAATTAGGTTTATGTGATGTCAATGAATTGGCAAAATGTGTTGACATATATTCTTATGAAAATGGTAAACTGCATTGATATGAATGGCATACGCAAGGGGACATGGTGATCTCTTTTTTAAAAAAATTAATTAAGACCTGCGAAATATTTTACTGAAAATATACAAATTTTATTGTAGATGGCTTGGTAATTTAACAAACACAAGCAATATAAAAGCAGTTACTGACTATAAAAACGTGAGTAACATCGTCAATGAAGTCTTTTGCAACTTATGCATTTAAATTAATAATAATAATAATAATAATAATAATAATAATAATAATACAAAACTGATCATAGAAAAAACTAAGGGCAAAATATAGATAAATATGATAAATTGAACTAATTAAGAAAACTCAAAAAATGAATAAAGGATTTACGCGCTAAAAATTTAGCATTAAAACAACGTCAATTTTTTAAAAAGTTCTTTCAGGGCATTGCACTTTAATGAGGTGAAAAGACTTTTTACTGTCATTGAGGGTTTTTGTTTTTGAAATTTTTTCTTAGCTGTTTTGGCCGGAGCAATACATAAAATGTAAGTAGGAAAAATTAAAATATAGCGCTGATTACAAGATTCTAGGCTTAGGGATTTCATCGTTTATGAACTTGCAAGCATTAGGGAGAAGCATTTTTCCACGCGATTTTATGAATTTTCTGAGAGCGCTGAAGGATGGATGGAACCTTCCGTTCAGTGAATAGCGTATACACATAATTGATTTTCTGAAGATACCTTTATTGCCTTCCTTAAGTCACATTTAAGGCGACCCTATTTAATTTGGACAATTTGTCAAATAGCCTGATAGGTTTTGAGAACTTAGTTCTTTGCTTTTTTTTAAGTGCAGGTGCCCATGCTACTGAACATATGTTTTCCCTTACATGAGGAGAGGTCATAAGGAAAAACTTATCATGTAAACGGACCTTAACTGATTTACGTAATCTTGTCTTTGGGTCTGATATTTCATTCGTTGCAAGGGTAAGTAGAGGACCTTATAGTGGGCCACCTTATGGTACAGTTAGAAGTTCTGACGAGCCTTTTCCATATTTAACACATTGACTTCAAGCTAACCACTTATCATGATAAGATATTTTGCCAAGAAGTTGAATTGAAAAATTGTATTAAAGGCTGATGATTAGTCTAATGTAAGATGTCTAAGCATCTTATTGTTGTTGGTGTTACTGCGATTGGTCTGAATGACTTTTCCTGTGCAGTATTTGTAGTGCTCTTTGAGATGGATGTTACAAGTGCCTTTTTCCAGCTAGAGGGATAAATAGAATTTTAAGACTCTTGTTGTATATTTTTCCATAAGATTGAGCTAGAACATTCTATGGCTTCTTGTAATGTGCTCAAACAAATAGATGTGGTTCATTACATTTTAGCAAACTTCTTTTTTGCATGTAAAGGAGTTGTCTTAAAAAATCTTCATGATACTTTAAGGTTTGAAATGACTTAGCTAAGATTTTTAAAATTTAAATTCAGATATTGTATAAACACTCTCCTTAATGCTCATTTTTAAGAATTTTCAAATCTATTCAATCCTTGAACAAATCAAGCAGCCTGTACATATCCCCAAATAAATATTGTTCTAGATATAAAAGGAGAATATTATAAATTCTTGTATTAGACATTTGACTTTTTTTAACCAATTAAAATTGAAAAACATTTTGTTTGAACCATTGACATATTTCTATTAATTAATTAATAATAAGATTTTGAATGACTAATTCTTAACAATTTATGCAAAACATCTGTAATCTCAAAATCAAATGGTTTTTGCAAAAATATAACCACTGATGATGCTTGTATTTGTTAATTAAATTTTTGAAGTTTTTTAATCTACTTATTTATTTGATGTATTTTGGTATTTCATTATATATATTTATAGCTGTTCTTAGAAATGAATTTTTCATTATTTGCTTATTATAACTAAGTGGTTCAATTATATGTGTTCTTTTGTTTTCTTTACTGATTAATTTTGCTGAAAGATTTTGAGTGAAGTTCTCCAAATTTAAGAAGACTTAAAAAAAAGATTAAAAGCAAGTTTTCAAAAAACAAAAAGCAGAAGTTTTTGTGTAAAATATTGAATTTAGATCTAGGACCCAAATTTTAGGCTTTGTATATTTTAGGGCTTAACACCTGATTTCTTCAGGTACATAAATTCCGACTTATAATGTATGTAATGATTGCACAGACCAAGAATTATACACAATTTCATGCAAAAATATTCATTGATATACGTAAGGTATTAAAGTGAAACCTTTACTCACAATTCAGTTTAAATCTTCTGCTCTTTGTTTTAAAATCATGCTCCCTTTTGAACTTTTACTCTTTATTTTTGAAAATCTTCACTGAATTTTAGAAAACTTAACCTTTGCAAATAGAATTCCCTGTGGAACTCTTAAAATTGCATCTCTCAAACATTTACAAAATAAAAAATAAATAATTTTGGAGTACGATGATGAAATTTATAAATACTCTTATAGTTATATAAAATGAAACCTTGAGTACAATAGTTGAGGTTCTAAATTCTATAATATCAACTTTTAAATAGACTGCCTTAGTTTCTCATAACCCAAGTTGCTAATTGATATTGTATTTGTAAAGAAAAATCTTTGAATGTGTATTTGTGTTTTTATTTGTAATGTTTTTTATGATAATTAGAGGTGTAATCATTGTGTTATATTGTACCAACCAAATCTAAATATAGATATCTCCTTCTTTTTTTCCAATACTAACCCAATTAAAATTTTTTTTGACAAATTAATTGCCAATTATAATAATTTGCAATGAATTAATCACTTCTTGCATCTCTTCTATGTGGTTCCCAAAATTATTATAGCTGTGCTCTGTATTCATGAGGAACAAAGATATACCATATAAAGCATCAATTACTGGTATATGCAAATGCCAATGTCTCTTTGTATCTATCTTACATGCATTTGCAAAATCAATTAAATACTGTTCTATAGGACATTTATTTATTTCTAATATTACAATATTCTACAATTTTGAGAAGTCTACCACTAGAGAAAGCATTATGCCTATAAACACATAGACAAATAAAAAATTCAGGAAAAGATGCATATAGTCTGTTACATGCTCTTCTAATTCATGAGAGATGTAGGCTTATGCAACAAAAGAAAAAGTCATTGTCAGTAACAATTTGATTTACAATTGACCTACACAAATTTAGATCTACACTGGGGTTGATTCTTGCTATGTAGTCATATCTTTAATTTCCAAGCAATTCCTTTAAACAAACTAGTTTACTCACTTGTTTGCTTAATAGAGAATAATTTTAAAATAATGATAATTTGTAGAACTAATATAGAAGTAGTAGAGATGGTCACAAGGAGGTCCCAATAGGACACCTGGAGGTTCTCATAACACCTGTGGCTATTTGCCATGTGTAAATGGACTGATTCTATTGGGCGCCATCTAGTGACAAAGTATTTTTGTATAATTTCTAGGATTTGGGCAAAGTGACATAATTGATGAAAAGAAATGTTTTTGACAAAATTAAGTAGAGCAAGTTATTTTTTTACAATGATTTTTGTTAACATATCAGGCACTGCTAGCTGACTAATCTGAGGCTTACATTGTGTTTTGTGATTAATTTTCTTATCTGTGAAATTCCATATGTATCTATTGCTTAGCTAGCCTATATACAAATTTAATTTGTGACATAATTGATGACAAGAAATTTTTTTACAAAATTGAATATACAAATATAATTTGCGATGTTCAATACATCACATGCAAATGACTAAACTTCATTTATCAAAGATGTTGCTATCTCATTATAAGTAATTTCACATGTTCTAATGATTAACATCCACAATCATTGTAGTTAATTCGTTTTTCAGGGGGCTATACATTATATGCAAAGGGTAAAATTTTGGAATTATATATTTAATGAACAAATATTCAAAAAATTGCTATCATCACAACCAATTATGTTGAAAAAAAATGAATGCTACATGAATATTAATTGTATAAATTCAAACAGAATGATGGTAAAGCAATGGGGATTTATCTGATCATTCTATTATCAATGCAATAAAGACAAAATAATTTAAGAACTTTGTTTAGTTATTTCTAAAACATCACATCAAATAAATTCTTACTACATTTAGAGAATTCTGTATGAATTTACTTTGACTGAAAACACTGTGTTCTAATTTCCATTGAGATTATAATCACTAAACAACAGCTCAAAAAAGAATTTTGAACATTTTGTAAAAATGAAGAAATTTGGGAAAAAAATATTTAGCAAATAAATAATGAAATAATATTGTATTTTTTTAAAGTTCTTTGTTCTAATTAATGAATCATATCTATTGAAAATTGATGTGTTTCAGATATTCATTTTACATTATGGTTGATGGTGTTTCATATTAGAAAAGCATTTCTGTCATATTAAATTAAAGAATATGTCAAATTCATTGTTATTCTGTTTGATGAGGGTAAATTGAAGTGAAAGTTTGGTCAATCTAGCCATGCTTTATGCTCAGCTATGAAATGGATGCTTTGATTTCACAGTTTTTTATTGTAAAGGTTCAGTTATTGTTGAATTTTACCAAATATGTATTTATATTTGGGTTTTTATCCAATTCAGCTGAATTATTAGCCCTGGTGAGCTGATAGTTTGCATTGATTTCAATCTCAAAATACATGTAAAGCTGGGACTTTGGTTTAGATCTTGAAATATGTGTACAAATTGAAGTTTAGATCTTGCAATATATCTGCAGATAGAAACTGGTGTGCTTTTGATCCCCCAAATTTAATGTTTTCACTTTCATTATTTGTACTAATTTGCAATATTTCACATATTTTTAATATGTCTGGGGTCTAACTCTTGTATTTTTTTAGCAGTATTTGACCTAATACTTGGCATATTGGTGATATTGTAGAGTTTCTACACTTACAAAATATTAGTTTTCAATTTTCTCAAAACTGTTTGCAATCTATCTTAAAAATATTATTATTATAAAGGTACATTGATTGTTGAATTTGACTAAATATGAATTTAAATTTGGGTTTTTATCCAACTTAGCCTAATTTTTAGCTGTGGTGACCTGATACTTTGCATTGATTTCACTCTCAATATACAATGCAAATCTGGGACTTTTGTTTAGATCTTGAAATATGTCTACACATAGAAACAGTGGTGTGCCTTTATTTTTTATGAGTGAATAATACACTATTTACAAGCATTTGTACATTTAGAAGGCAATGTTGAAAACTCAGAATATTGAAGGCAATGTATTTTGGTTTTAAATGCATCTACACATGAATAACAATGTATGATGATAATTTGTTTTCATAACCTATCTATATTATAATATTTTACATTTAAATCAAGTATGTTTTTAAATTACTTCTTCAAACTAAATTATATAATGTGTGTCTAATAAGTTCTGATACTGCAACTTTGATAATGATTAGTTCAAAGGTTATTTAAACCATGTGTAATTTTAGCAGTAATCACAACAAATTGATACATCTAATATTATGCATTGTTCATTTTGTGAGCATTTCATTTTTAAATACACATATTGCTGCAGCATCATAAATTGCTATCTAAAGAAAATTTTCATGGTTACATTTTCATTGAATTCAAACAAGGTCTCTCAGCTAAAACAATATACCAGCAACTGCTTGAATCAGGTGTGGGTAATCTGTCTTCACATGCAACAGTGTTTGAATGGTGGAAACAATTCAGTCAAGGAAGAGTTTCAATGAATGATGATCAGTGATGTGGACACCCAAACTCATCAGCTACAACTGAAAATGCTGCTCAAGTAAAACAGCTTCCTGAAGCTGATCCACACCTGAACTTGAAAATGCTTTCCCTGGAGTTAGAATGTAACAAAGACAGTATAAGAAACATCTTGACTACTTTTCTTGGTTGTCATAAGGTCTGCTCCCATTGGGTTCCTCACAATTTGATACAAGCAAACAAACAATCTTGCCTACTGCAATTTTTTCAAATGTCATAAACAATACTTGTAAGACAAGCACCATACAGCCCAGTCCTAAATCTCTGTGATCAATGGGTTAACAAAATTCTTAAAGAAGCACTTCAAAATCATCATTTTGCAAGGGGGATGAGATGGTTCAGCATTCAATGCTGGCAATGCAGCAGGTGCCACTTGAATGTAATAAATCTGAATTTGAAAAACATTTTAGGTACTGTGAAAGTGTTATTGAGTCCCATTGTGATTATTGTTTGTAAATATATGTTTTTTGTTGATTATTTTTATGTTTTTAAAGAGATATACTAACAGTCCAGGAAATTATTAGACACACAATATACATAATTAATTTTGCTACATTGAATATTTTGTATAATCACATGCATTTTTCAATTTGCTCTTTTTTTAACTAGTAGCTTACTGAAACTATAAATTATACAAATTGATTTTCACTTTGTTGTACCATAAGGATAAAATTAATTGAATATGTATTAAATTTTCCACTCATAGCAGTGTTTATACCATGGTTAAGCAATTTTATAGACATTGTTTTTCACCTATAAATAATTTTTTCATAATTTTCTCAAAATTCTTGGTTATCTGTCTTCTAAATACCATGTGCCTATATTTTTTACATGTCAATAACATGCTATTTACAAGCATTTTTATGTTTAGAAGGAAATCTCAACATAGAGTTGAATAATTTAATGATTGGAAATCATATCCAGTGAAGAGGAATCAAATGTTTAGCAATGTCAACTAGAAGAATGGTGAATTGCCTGGAAGAATGCATTCTCATTTCTATGGCAACTACTCAATAGAATGGAAAGATATCAAGAAGACTGTGAGCAAGAGTCATAAGTCAGCAAAAGTGTACATCCCCAGAAAATCAGTATAAACCAAAAAGAAATCAGAGAAAAGACTGTTGTGTAAAACTAGTATTATAATAGTGTATTAATGAAAGCATGTGTATGTATAAATCCTACTAATAGTGCCAGATGTATAATTTATTTGGAAAATGAAATTTCCTTTATCATGTAAGTCTATATTTCATACACCTGTAATGTTCTTAAGTATGGAGAATATTTTCATGTTTTGTATTAGCAAAAAACAAATTAAACACATGGTATGTTTTATGAAGAGGAAACATTGGCAAAAACAAATTAATTACAATGATTACAAATATTAATCATTAGAAACATGTTAAATTTTTTGAAGAAATGAAAGATGCAATTGCCTTTATCATGTAAGTTGATATTTCATATGCCTGTAATGTTTAAATATGGCAAATATTTTTCATTTTTGTATATTGGATATTAGTGAAAAACAAATTGCATGGAATTTTTTACTATAAGATAGCAATGTATTTGATAAATGAAGTGTAGCCTTTTGCATGTGATATATATTCAATTTTGTTAAAAAGCATTTGTTGTCATCAATTATTGCATTTTGCCCAAATCCTAGAAATTAAAAATATAAAATTCATTAAAATTTTTTTTCTCAATTTAGTTTGTCAAAAATATTTTGGCAATAGAATCTGTTCATTTACACATTGCAAATAGTCACTGTTACTAGAACCTCTGTGTGTCCCATTGGGACCTCTTCATGCCCATCTATACTACTTATAAAGTTAGTAAACATAAAACAAATGAGCTAGTAGTAAGTTACATTAAAAAACAATACATAAATATGTCATCTTTTTAGGAATAATAACATACTTGCTAAACTAAAAAATTCATTAATCACACTTTGGTCTGAAGTTTGTTTACAAATTTTTCATTACATGTCACAATACTAAATTGATCATTTTTTCAGTGTTGAAGTTTGACTAACAAAATAAACTAAATTCATTTGATACTGCAAGCTTAGCTCTTAGACAGTTACAATAAATACAAAAAGGATTATTCTGGGATGACACTATACATTACATTTGTAGAAATAGAAAATATTTTAAATGCATTATAAATCACATGCATCAAGCAATATTTTTTATTAAAACTATTTTAAGATGCTTGCTAAGCTCAATGATTGAGTTGAATCAAATACAAATTAACTGAAAAATAGAAATTACCAATTAAATCTCCAAGAAAAACAGTTTTTTTCAGAAAACAACTAAACATTTATGTCATTTCAACTATAAAGCAACCAAAAACTAACCATTCAGGCAAAAAAGATCCACTTGAGATTGCAATTGTTCATTAGCTACTAAACCAAGATGTGTGGGTGCATGTGTACTAGGAGAAAACCTCTCTTGTTCTTGGAAATTATGAATATTGAAATGTAGTTTCTAATTTTTTATATATTAGGTTCTTATTTGAAAAGCTCTCAAGGTTTTCTTGGAAGAACACCATTTTAATTCATGATATGAAAAAGTAATTTCCTATTTAAAGAAATAATTGCAATTTGAAACTTAAGCTCAATAATAAAAAATATAAGAATAATTTATCTGAAATTACACCACTGAAACTATTAATATTAGTTCAGCATAAATCTTTATTTATATTTCTTCCAAAAAACTATTTGTTCAGCAAATTAAACACACATAGCTTAAAGGTTGAAACAATTTGCACATTGTTAGCATATATATATATATATATATATATATATATGTTAGCATATATATATATATATATATATATATATATATGCAAGAAAATTTCATTATATTGAATTTTATTGCTTTAAGAAGTCAAAAGCACAGCACTTGAAATTCACAAGGAAAATCTTGTTTTATCACAGCAAGCAAGGTGACTGTTATTTATGTTATTTGCAACATTAGGAAATATTTTAAACATATATTTTCTTAGATATTTAATTCTCATATATTAAATTTGAAATCATTTTCTTGATTTCAAGTTGCAATTTTTAATGTACTATTTTAGGAGAATATTTTCTCAAAAGTAGCATTTGAGGACAAAATTCTCTTGATTGCAAGAGAAACATTACTTTAGTGTTAGAAATATTATTTATTTAAGATTACATAAAATGTCAAAATATTTTCTAAAAAGCAGACATTTTATAAGTTGATTATTGCCTTTAGACGTCTAGATCTTGGTTAAAAACTTGCATTGCATTGCTCAGTTTTTAAAAATAATGGTACTGTAAAACCACATCATCAATATGAGGACACCTTGAAGGAATTTCATTGCATTCCTTAGAAAAGAACAGATTCATTGTAATAATTATAAACAAAGCATTGAAAAAATATTTCCATATTTCAGATTTTATTAACTAACTATTACCACATTAACACAATTACAGTAGAAACACTTTTACACACACACATATATATATATATATCTTTTCTTACTGAAAAATAATAATTTTTCAAATATGTCATACATCTGACAGGTTTTATGTTTTGCTTAAGAAATAGGGTGTAATTAAAAGTAGAAGCACTGAATTTCATGCAAAAATTCTGAACAAGTTTCTTCAAAAAAATTGGGGATGTACAGAAAAAAATTGCTCAAAAACATATTGGTGCATAGTTTAAAAGGGGGTAAAATTGAATAATTATTTATATGGGTATGGCTGCAGTTTTTTTACCCCTGGCTGTAAAATCCTGAATCTCTAAGAAACGACTTTTTTTCAAAATCAAAAGAAAATTGTAAAAAGTTATTAAAAATGATCACTTTTAGAAAACTGCATATATACAACTGGGAGTTTTATTACTTCTTATGTCATACAAAAACTTTATGAATTACACTCTTTTTCATAATTGGTGAGCTTGGCTATCAATGTTGATGCATATATTTAACATCTTTATTCCGTAAAACATTTTGAATTTTGGAAAAGCTGGGCCTTTGTGTCTGCACAACAAAACAATTTTCAATAATAAAACGCAAAACTGGGTTTGCAACACTGTCTGGGCAGCTCACGTTTCTGTTCTGCCTCACATATTCGTGTTTCTCAATTTCATCTTGATACGGTTTCTCCAAAGTACAAATTCGATATATAGTAGCGCCATAGCTAAATACATCACTCATTAGATTAATAGGCTCACGATTGATTACTTCTGGTGCAGCATAAATTATTGTAAGAACGTACGAACTCATTTCTGTTGTGTGTGTGAACGGTTTTGAACAACCAAAATCAGAAACTTTGGCAGTTAAGTCGACTCCAAATAGAAGAACATTGGCGGGCTTAAGATCTCGGTGTATTATGGGATGATTGGGACACTCGTAATGTAAATACGTCATTCCATCTGCAATGTTTTTGGCCAAATGCAACTGTAATTCCACAGAAACTGAACTAATTCGTTTTAAATAGTCTTCCACACTACCCACACTGGTATATTCCATTACCAGATAATAGATTGGACTATCAAAAACTGCCCCATAGTATAAAACAACATTTTTGTGTTGCAGGCCACGTAGAACTTCAATTTCTTGTGCTTGGCTACTAGGCAGACATTTTACGGCAACATCAATACGCCATTTTGTCCAAACGCATTTGTATACATTATAAGTTATATTATTCCACCCAATCAAATCACTTTTTCTATAAATTTCTGGTGGGGTCATTTCAACAAACTCATAATCACTTGGAATGGAATGAAATCTTGGTGTAGAGAATTCAGATTGAAATGGACTTGAATAAGATCTTGCTCTATGATCCCTAACTGATTTCTCACTAGTCCAATCAACATAATAGCATTTTTCCTCAGGACTGAAATGCCCAAAGACCCGTATTTCAGAGTCTTTGCTAAAGTTTACCATTGTTCTAGAGGAGATTTCAATAACGACCATGAAATTTTCACCGTTAATGTAATAACCGCTATTCTGAGTGCGACCTCTTAGATCATTATACTTATCTACAACATATTCTCTAGCATTAGTATAAATTGAATGTCGTTTAACGATTTCCTTTTTACTCTCTGAAAGTTTTTGAAACTCATCTATTGTTAAGCTTTTGTTTATGTGTAGAAAAGCACGTGTATGATATTGACATCTACTCAAATTGGATATCTTGATTGTTTGGAGCTGTTGAATGACCGGAGTCCTATGCGCTGCTTGTGTGTAATTATTGTAAAAAAAGTAGAAACTTACTGGAACTAATGAATCATTGTGTATAGAAACTTGAGTTCCCATCTGCGAATAACTAGCTTCCTCTTCTCATGTAGCAAACAAGCAGTGATATCTTTTAGTAAGAAACCTTTATCTCATTTTAATGACTAACAAAAGAAAACGCACACAAAACAAACACTGTTTATATCTGACGAACTATACTAATATTAAGTAATAAAATGGATTTTCATCGCACAATTACATACATGTATATATGTATATGTATATATGCATATATATATATATATATATATATACATATATATTAATATATATATATATATATATATATATATATCATGTATTAACTGAAACCTGTGTGATTCACGTATTATTTTATCATACTGGAATTAAATAGCCTTACTTTTGGCGGAGCTTCAACCAGATTCGAGAAAATTTCAGGCGAAAATACCTTTGTATTCCCATCCACACTAAGGTGTATATACTGACGTGCATTGCAACTATATCCAAAGGAAGAAACAACTTACATCCAAATTCTCCCAGAGGAAACATGAGAACAGCCAAATACCGCATAAAAATTGGGCTCTGGAGAAGAGTGAGCAAGTCAGCAATTGCTAAGTTGAGCACGTAGCAATTGATCGCTTCTGATATGTATTTCCCTCTTAGCAGAACAAAAATGAGCATTGAATTGGCAATTATCCCCAAGGTAAATGTTAAAATGTAGAAAACGGATATTGATCTTTGAAATGTAACATCACATACTATCTCATGGTTGATCTGCTGCAGAACTGCTGTTTCATTTTTAGTGAAATTAGAATAGTGGGCTATATGCTGAATTAGGTCATCTATACGACAGTGTCCATCACATTTGCAAGCCTGTAGATAGACTTTCACATAGAAGTAACCTTGTTTTGCAGCATCACCAGACATTTAAAAATGAATATTATAATTTGAATTTCATTGCGCCTCTAGCGAATTATAGAAAGTGGTGGAGACAAATTACTTAAATTATCATAGAATTATGCGTTAAGCTCGGGTCCAATTATTTTTATAGATACGAAAATTTGAAGGAATGCTATAATGTAATTCAATTTTAAGTAGGTGATATATTCAAGTGCAAATTCTCTCGATATTTAACTTTATGTAATCTCAAGGACAAAGATAAGAAATATGCATAAACCTTCACTAATTAGCTATTCAAAAAAATTCACCTTTATATATATAT
>CABFPE010000214.1:722580-743904 GCA_900660155.1 Hofstenia miamia | reverse complement strand
TATATATATATATATATATTATAGATACTTCTTGCAGAAGCTAACTAAATAGTATTGAATGCATGTGCTACGACATTTTACTTACATCTTACATAAATATCTTTTAATTTGTTGATATTAGAAAACAACATTTATTTTGCTTCAAGAAATCAATAGAACAACTTTGACACCAGAACTAATAATGAAGACATGTCTGTAAGAAAAGCAGGCAATTTTGACCATTAAACATAATCAATAAGATTAAGCAACAATTTGTTTGATAAATTATGATGATAAAAATAAAAGCTGTGAAAGTTCAAAAAGTAATGATATGTCTATGCCTTCTTAGCACTGTCTGCTATCTTATTTTCAAAATTCGATTCATAGGCTTGAAAAAAATTGCATACACAAACTTTAACAATTTTTTCATTTTTGAAATCTTTTGTATTTATAATCATACTACGCAAACAAATTTTTATAACTATATAATACGACACTACTTTAGTAAAGCATGTTTCTTAATATTTAATTGTGCTTTTGTGCATAATTATGTTTTTAGAAAATCGTAACAATATTTAATTTAACGCTTGAAAATTGTTAAAAAATTCAATACGTTTGTTGTTGTTCTCGGTACTGCAAGTTTCGAATCTTCAATGAGTTAAATAGTTTCATTTTCTTACTAAATGTAATTATTGCTATACGTGCAAACATATTATAAATTGTTGTTCTAAAATACCAAATTTTCCCTTATAACAAGTTAGCTGGAACAAATAACTTAATTATGTAGTATATGCAGAATCTTGAACAGATTAAAACCATCTGAATTCTTGATAAAAATGTATAAATGATATTGATCGACAGATCACGCATTTTTAAGGAATGCAATTGTCTACTCTTAAGTCTCGCGCTTGTTAAACTCTTGATTGTGTATCTGTTCAATGATAGGCTATAAGAGAAAAAGACCTTTTAAAAAATGCATAGGCACTGGTAAATAATTCAGAGATGGAACTCTTCATAGAAAGCATCAACATCAACAATATTCGAAACTTCCCCAGAAATTTAATTGTTTTAAATCTTATAGTTTATGTACTAATTTGATGCAAATTTTTGATTTCATCAGAATTAAATAATTCAATAATTAAGAAATTTCAGGGCACGTGAATTTAAAAAAATCAGCCTTAATTACAACTTACAACTTACAATACTTTTTAGCAACTCAGTTGTTTCGAAACATAAATTTTTTAGAATTTTCTGAATTCATGTTGTTTGAGAAGCCTAAATATGCAAAGCGGGTTTGATTTTTCTGTTCATTTTCAAGTAAGGACTGCAGGGCTTTTAGATGTTTGATCATGATTTATTTTGATTTAAATGCATTTCTGACACGCCTAAGCGAATTATGTAAACAAAATGCAGACGAAAAGTTGATTGAATGAATTGTTAAGATTTAACAGGTGCTACCAGTTATTTGTATACCAATATTAGTTTTGTAATTTCTAATTAGTAATTACTTTTAAATTGACTTCTTCGAGGATGGTTTTGCTTTCTAATATAGAGACAACATATTTTTTAACTCTGCAGTTTTACCCGATAGTTATCTAAGTATTTTTAATTTATTTCGTTAGAGATGCACGCCGCAGTCAGCCGATTACTATTGGCGGCGCAACCGGCTGAGAGACATCTATAGAACTGAATTAGAATGTATAATATTCCAAATTGAAACCCTAAGAAACCGTATATGATGCAAGTACTATTATGAAACTATTTATCTCCCAAAAGGTTCTTCATGCACTTACAGGCAATATGTAATTAATAAGACAACCTAATCAATGTTAATCATCACTACCACAACAGCGACTTTAATTGCTGCTTCCCTTTTATTACACATTTCGTTTGTTAGGGTTACTGAGATAGAAAATAGTGTAGCACCAGTGAAAGATGACGTCACCTTCTCTGAGGATGGCGAAGCACTGCTTCTAATGTCGGCCAGTTGCCGGTGCTGTACTACCTAAATGAAGTATTAAATTCTGAGCGTTTGCAATCCCGAATTATATAAACGTAGAGATCAATAAATTCTGTAGGGAAGACCGACTATAAGGCATAGGGCTAACTGGACTCTTTTTGATTTACCGTTCTACACTATTTCTCTTAAATTCTAATAAAGTGTTTCAGCATTCATTTGAAATATTTGCAAATCTATTAAAGAAACAGTTATTGACTCTGTGTGATTTTTAGCTTTCATATTTTGAGATTTGAATATTGGATGTGACTTAGGAAGGCAAGTATCAGAATGGAATATACTACGGCTTTATATTACCTTAACTTTGTTGTTTTTTAATAATATATAAAATTTGAGAAAAGATGCAACTAATACATGCCATCCAACACGAATACTGTTATGCTTGGGAACGTATTTGACCAGATGATGATTATCCAAAACAACCAGCACACTACTATTATGGGAACTGATTGTACTGCACATAACTACTTATGGGATAAACGCAATGATGCAAAGGGTAATGTGATTTACTTAAAAACGTTTCCTTCGGTGTTACCCATTATGAATATTACAAATATCTTTTTTTAAAAAAATTCAGAAAAATAAGAAAGACATCTAAAACTTTGAAAAAGCTGAAGCTTTGATAAAAGACCTTTATGTATTTTATTTGAACTTTAACATTTGAAATAGCTTATGTTTTTAAATTAAAATTTTGTTTCTAGTCCTAAATAAATATAGGCCTACCTGTGTTCAACAGAAATTAATGAAAAACTTATTAACTTAGTAAAGTTGGCCATTAAGTACATCTGTCAATTAACGCCTGTCCCTATTGAGACCTAAAATATTAGGTTTTAGTAGCATGGTCCAATAAGCTTAAGATTTGAAATTTTCTCAAAATTATTTTCAGGTGATAATGAACATATTTGCAACTGGTTCACTGAGCCTGCTCACGGATAACATTAATTAATAACAAGTAAAGGAAATACATTTACACAAAGGGGCTTATCTTAATACAGGCAGTCTCATCATTACATTGGCACTGAATTACACATATGCAATGCGTGCCTAAATTTTTTTAGTTAGAGCCAGAGGTTTTCTGTGTTGATTGTATATATATATATATAATGTATAATTAATTGAATTGCAAATCCGAATTCGAAACCAAAATATAATAATTAATATTGCAAAACCATCCGTTGTTAAGTTATTGCATTTCTAACTCAAAAGAATTAGCCTTGCTTATTGCTAAAATACGACTTCGAAACATGAAAGAACTTCGTAGTTTATTCAACAATAGAATAATTCAATTCAGAAATATGGCTTACAAATAGTTTTATAATTCTCCTCCTAAATGAGAGATGCTATAACCTTGTCCTTATAAGAACTTGAGTGCTATGAGGCGAAGCATTTGAATGTCAGCATAGATCAGCGTGATTTCAATGTCTATGCAAACATGCTGTTAATAAAACCGTACAAGCAACGTTCTATAAAACGGTTTAAATCGGGTCCCCAGTGAAATTATTTTTCAATTTCACCAAATCACCGGTTTGCTATTCGACCCGGTTGCATCTCTGATAAGGAAATACTTTTAGGACTGAGCGAATAAGAACCTTCTGATATCGGTGACTGCACGTAAATGGTGGCCGTCAGAGTTGCAAGTTGGCTTTTGTAGGCCCATTGGGCATAGGCCTGGGCTAGTCTTGGGTAGACATTTTTATTTACAAAGACATAGGCTAGGCTTGGGTCGAAATCCTGAACAAATATTCAGGCCATTCAATGTGGCAGAAAACTGATCCCTACCCACATCACTCCATGAAAATATCTGTGGGAATCTTAACGAAACTCACAGATCCCCAAGACAAAAATCATAGGCATGTACCTATTCTTACTAGCTATTTTCCTTGCTTATCATTTTGCCAAATTTATGAAATTTCATATATATATAAGTAGTTTAGAGAAATAATATATTTCTAATATAATAGCAAAACAATTGCAAAAAGTGCTGTTTTCGCATGTGTCCCTCAATATCATTCTACATATTTTGTTCATTATTCCATTAAGGAACCAGTTTCTCTTAATTTGGGCTGGGTATAGGCTTTTCTTAAATATCAATTTTGGGTTAGCATGGACTTGAGCTGAAATTTCAGCCCATTTGCAACTTTGGTAGCCGTACCCACCCATTCCATATGTCTATCCGCCAGCACCCGCAAAAGTCTTGCCAATATCCATTCAAATACCCGTAATTTCAATTTGAAAATATATGAATAACTCAAAATAATATGAAATATTAAATTTGTAAGGTTGCATAGAATCCAATTTTGAAATTGAAAATTTACTTCTCCGGTTTCTTCATTTAAGAGGTATTCTTAATTACACTTCTTTCCTCATTCAAATAAAATAATTCGTTCAGGCTTGCTAAGTACTTAACAAATATAAAGAAAGGGTTCGTTACTTAACAAATATAAAGAAAGGGTTCGTTACTTCCCTTATTCAAAAACCCCAATTGTAAAAAAACAAACAAACAAACAAACAAAATTATATATCCAATGTAAAAAAACAAACAAACAAACAAAATTATATATCCAATGTAAAAAAACAAACAAACAAACAAACAATATTATATATTCAGTGCAGACAAAGAAACAAACAAACAGTAAAGCATAAATTGTAAAACAAAATAATGCGATTATCTAAATACAAAAATGAAGTTTATATAACCATGAAGATCCCATGTTTTATTATGAGTATTTTAGTAAAAAGCAATGTATTTGTACGTTGGACAAAGAACATGAAGGGGGAAAAGGTGTGTAAGTAATGAGTGAAATTATTTTTTATGATTATAATTCATGGTAAATATAAAAGTGTGACTTGACTGCAGTTTAGTTTCTATACAGTACCTTCCCTTTAAAACGACAAGCTTTACTGTAGAACTATTAAAGAACGATTATAGAACACCAAAAAGCGTTCGGTATTTTGAACTGTTCTCAAGGACCCGAACCCGACCAGAGAACCGAAATTGGTCGAAATGAGACTTGAATCCGACCCGATTTCAGGTCGGTTCTTAGAACCCCGGTGTAGTGGGAACATGTGCAAAGTCAAAGGTCTTTGGCTCGCATGAAGAGCGATTTTGTATCCAGTGGTGTTTTATTATTGAAATGTCTGTTATTTATTAAGTTATATGAGTTAAAATTTGTTTATAGAAACCATCTCAAATTGTGAAAAATTTAGGGTTAAAATACATTATCTGTATTCTAATAAATATTTTGCTATGCTAAAGTTCTTCAAATTGTGTAAATGTTATCAATTTCAATATTTCATATAAATAATTTTGGGGATATAGCTTTAAAGGTGACAGCCATGTACAGTTAAAACTTCTACAGAAACGACTAAGTATGGATGATATTATGTACCCTTATTCATTTACAAGAAACATTGTGGACGTCACTATAATAATACTTAGATATATACCAATACATTGGAGATATGACATAAAGTGCTATATTTTTTATATTTTTGCAATCTATTTGGTTTGTTAATGTTTATTGATACATATTCATGTACATGTGTATACAAGATGCTTCTTTGTCTTTTAAACTTACAATAATATTGCATGAAGAAATGACCATGTTATGCAAACTTTGTTAATTGATTTTGTATGCATTCTAGGTTTAAAATTATAGGTATCTCATAATTCTTCTGAGTCACTTGGGAATGAACTTAATTCTGAAAAACTACGATTTTTCTCACTGGTTATGACCTAGAGTAGGGCCCGTGCCGTTCCCGGCCTTTAGCCCGTACCTATATTAATAGGCTCGTTCCTTTGTCTGTGCCCGTATGCTAAACCTGTTATGCGCGTAGCTAAGATTTATTTAACTAAAATTGCTTGATGCAAACAAAAAATGTCAAGGTTGCTATTATCGAACATTCTTAGACTGTCATACACATCGATGAAATTAACATCAAATAACAAAATTAAGTTTTTTGTTGATATCACTGAGAAATTTAATTTAACAACTATGAAATTGCTTAGCAAATTACCTTAATTCGTTTTCTGAAGTTATAATAATTAAGATCCTAGAATAACAACAACAAATGTTAATGCGGGGGCCGTATGCCAAGCCTTACCCCAAGTTATGACAAATTATATTGTCAACATTCAAAGTGCTTACAGAAGACTTTTCTGGGAAATCAAATTTCAATCAAACTTAGTACCTAGTAAACAATTTATGTGGGTAAATGTGACCCGGCGTCCCGCAATAGGCGGGACAGTTCCGCAATGTATGCAAATGCCCACATTATTTTGTCATCTAAGATTTTAACAGAAAATAGTATATAAAAATTCAACAAAAAATCCTCGTGCATTGTGATTCTGCTCTTCCTGTCAATTTTCAGAGCTATCAGATGTTTGGTTGTAGTGATAGTTGATGAATTATGTACTAGGTTTCGTGAACTTTCAAATGGGATATTATTTGGTTTCGTGTGATCTACATTGCTAGTGTAATAAGAATTTAAATTATATTCCCATATTTCAAATGTTTATATCAATTTCAAACACTTTTTAAGTTCTAGTTAATCTTTAAATTAATATTTGAATTCTTTTATTTTATTTTAAAGTAAGGATGTCGTCTTCATTTACCCGAATCCCTAAAAATTAGCGTTTGCTTGGTTACATACATCTATGCATCTATATTCATGTTGAAGTTCAAAAATATATATTCAATTCTTATAGGTCAGAATCAAATTGGTCTATTCTTATACGTTAACATCAAGCGAATTTTTAAAAAAATTATTATTTATGAATGATAACAATAAGATTACAAACCTAACATATTTAGCAAAAACTTAAAATTTTGAAATTCAAATTTCCAAAATTGAGCAAAATTTTTATTTCTGAATTGTAACTTTTTTATATAATACTTAATTGAAAGGAGCCCGAATATTCATTAAAATATTATTTTTAGTAATGCATTTAACATATATATTAGAATTTTTTGCAAACTAAAAATTTCAATAAAGCTTTTCGCAATTACTTTTTTTACAATAATAGAATCTAGGAATCAAAATAATGAAGTGCGAGTTATAATTGCAAGCATCTGCTAATCCGTTATTGAATACTAAGGTTGCCACTGATTCCGCCAAATGAAACACCAAGCAGATTAAGAATATGTGGTTTTGCAAATATTGAGCTAAATAGACTTTGAGAAATATATTGAAAAAATATTTCAAATGAATGTTTTTTGCTAGTGCAACTCTATACTTGTTATTATGTAGAAAAATATAATCGTTAAACATCCTCATAATAATATCTAATTAAAATTGAAATCATATGTTTCAATAGCCCAGAGATTATTTGCTGTGCTTAATTTGTTTCATTTAATGCGGTTAGGATTCGTATTTTAGCCTCATTTTGCGCAAGCTTTGGTTTACACAGGCCTTAACACTGAGAAAATCTAAAAAATACAACACTGAATTTCTAAAAATAAATTACGAAGGTCTTCGAATGCACATTAAATGGTCTGTTCGGAACGTTTACCTCCACAAATATTAGAGGTTCGAAAGGGGAGTGCATTATAAAACTTAGATATGTAAAAATTTAATAAATTTGAAAAGTAGTAACAAATATTTAAATTTAGGTATTGAAAATTTTGAAATTATATATTTTTATTTTCAATACATATAGGCTTGTTTTGAATTGCTCATATTTTCAAGTTTCTGTTGGAACTCGGCTAATTTTCTTGTATGAGAATGATGTTTGCTTCAGAATGTAACTAGGGTCAAAATTGGATTCTTTTTCGATTTTATGATGGCTTCAGTCTCCATTGCACTAGTCACTGTGATCACTTCGGACATGGGTAAAACATTATCACACGAAGTTTACTCAGAGACTCATATGAGAATATTTAGCACTCAAATAGTATATCTTAAAACAGACCAGGTGAGAATCTTTGTGACCTATATAATAATAAGATGGGTATCATTTACAGTAAGCACTAAGCTAGAGATGGAACAGAAGATTTAAACAGAATAATAATATATTGCATTTCAAATAGTTATAAATATATTGAGAAAAAATTGTGTAGATCTACATATTGATATTGCTGCGTTCAATAAATCTTGCAAGTGATCTCATCATTTCCTACCCCATTAATGCGCAATATTAGTTTTCCACTCAAAGATGACCTATAACATCGATGTTTGAATTCCGAAAAAAATTTCTATTCAGTTCCAAATGTGTTGTCTAGGAGCAAAAAGAGTTAGCAGTTATCAAGCGCCTGCAACGAATTTATTTATTAAATGGAAAATTGAGAATTGAGCACGGTGTCCTGCTTCCAGGGGGAACACAGCTTCCTTTAAAAGGAGGAGAGTAGAACTTGTTTCTCAATCGATCTCAACATGTGTGATTGCTTCATCAACCACAAGTTAAAAGAAAACGTTTGTAAACTTGACCTCAACTCGCCTGAAGAAGTGACCGCGTTGGACTACTTGCAGAGCATCCCCGAATGTGTCTTCAAAGAAGATCTCCTAGACAACACATTTGGAACTGAATTGAATTTTTTTTTCAAACATCCATGTTAAAGGTAATCTTTGAGTGGAAAACTAATACTGTGCATTAATGGGGTAGGAAATCATAAGATCACTTGCAAGACTTATTGAACGCAGCAATATTTGTTTTATTTGTAGTATTTTTTAAAATGAACATTTTTATTAAGCTATATATTTTTATTGATTCAAAAAACATTCCCAGAATGCAATAAGTAAGTTCGACTTAACTTGAACCTTTAGATTTATATAAAGCAGGAATCTTTAATCTTTTTTGTAACATCGGAGCATTCACTTCTGCTACAAGAGGAACAGCAATAAGTAGCAAAAAAATAAAAACTGTCAAGAATTTCATATTGATGAATGATTCGAATACAAGTGGTGATATGATCTTCATTTTTAATGGTAGCGCAGACGTTCACCCTAAAAACATATTTATTACAATTAGTTTGATAAGAGGTCATGTAGAAATGTCAATGATATAAATTATACGATGTTTAGCACTTATAAGGTAAACATATGTGGCCTGAGTTATTAAGCTTATTATCGGGCCAAAATTTCATTTTTGAATCCAACTCTCAGCTATTTTAGTGTTTTACCTTTTGTCACCTCAGAGGAAGAAAAAATTAAACATAATATTGTTTTACATATTTACAAAAGACTCTGCTTGAAACGCATTTGTTATGATTCTGGATATACTGTTGATGGTGACACAGTATTACTAATTGTAATTTGCAAAGTGAATTGACCACCTGCAAGGACTGATATTTCCGTCACTAGTGATACCTATTGGCTTTCTGGAAGATACATTACTTGCACGTCCAATTAATTTAGTTTAAACTCAATAATCAATAAAACGTTTTATATCCGTCTTATAATGGCATAACAAGTTGTAAGACGTCTTAGGGTAAGTCTTCTAAACATCTTATAAAACACCAATTCTAGACATTGCTGAATGCCATCTAGTGTCCACAAATGATACTGTAAAACGTCTTCTAAACGTCTTAAACACGTCTTCTACACCTGAAATAGATGCCATTTCTAAACGTCTTCAAGACAATTTCTAAACCACTTTAAGACATGTTATAAGACTTCTTCTAAAAATGTTATTGTGTATTGGGAAAGAGCTGTGGTTAATTAGATAGAGACTTCTCTTCTGCAGAGTTAACTGTTACAGACCACCGTTCAAGCATAGATCCAGTAATAGTTAACACTAGAATCACCACGGGTAAATTTTTTCAATCTTAATATAATTTTAAGCAATTATTGAATTTATCTGAGACCACGGTATGACNCTGAAATAGATGCCATTTCTAAACGTCTTCAAGACAATTTCTAAACCACTTTAAGACATGTTATAAGACTTCTTCTAAAAATGTTATTGTGTATTGGGAAAGAGCTGTGGTTAATTAGATAGAGACTTCTCTTCTGCAGAGTTAACTGTTACAGACCACCGTTCAAGCATAGATCCAGTAATAGTTAACACTAGAATCACCACGGGTAAATTTTTTCAATCTTAATATAATTTTAAGCAATTATTGAATTTATCTGAGGCCACGGTTAGACTACGTGATTGGTAGCAAGAAAAGAAACAAAATCACTTCGAAACGACAATTATCTTGGCGTTTCGACGTGATTTTGTTTCTTTTCTTGCTACCAATCACGTAGTCTAACAGTGGCCTGATATACAACCACTTTTCTTTATTTACACTAACCAATATTTTGGCCACATGAAGATCATTCAAGCATAAGGATAAATTAGAAAATTCCTACAAACTCAACTCAGCTGTTGGTGTCAAATTTCCCCCAAAACTCTTAATAATTGAAGTACCTATCAGAATGTTGATTATATATTCTGAGAATTCAAAACAAGCAAAAAATGATGAATGTTTCCGAGCTTAGTATGTAATAAACAATGTTTGAATGCTATTCATTTAGAAATACACCATTAACACCTCTCTATGATATTATTTTCCAAGGCTCGGATATACTATTCTTTTATATTTCCATATTATTTTTATGTGTACAACTCATGAACTTTTGCAATTTGCATATACATGTGCAGTGGTTTCTAGTATAAATATTACATGTATATTATCTGAGCTAATAATGTTACAAACATTGCAAATTGTCCTAAACAACCTTAACACTTGGCGCAGGCAGAAAATTTGAAAAAATCAAATTTATAAGAACTATAACTGCTTTTTAAAATATAGTTCAAATTTGATAATTCAAAGTAATTTTTTATGTAATAACCTAAATTAAGCAATTTTTCGTCAACGTAATTGCCATATTATATATTTCTTAAATGAATTATGGTCATAATGAACACTATGTGAAATATGGTGAATAATACATTTATATATAAATAAATGGTTAGCTAAAGTCAGAAATTCTTGTCTAAGATAAACTGAGATGTTTTTTTTTCATTCTCCATTACTACATATTGAACTCCTATTTTTTGTATTTATATGTTGAAAAATTTGAATTATTAATTACTATGGCTACTGAAATAATTGGCTAGGGTCCCGGTAATTAAAATTATGGTGTCGATTAGTGACTACGACATCTTGATACAAAATGGGCTACTTCATTTTACTTATCCACACATCTCTCTTTTAATTCACCAACAGCACTACATATTACTTCAGGTTGGGACGTAGTTATTATTTGGTATATCTTGCAAATTTTTGAACGATCAAATGATGAAATCTGAATTAGTTAAAATATATTCTTAGAAATCATAGGATCATTTTTAAGTATAAGAAATAGTTAAAAATAGTTAAATTAGTCACAAAGAGCTTACCTTAACTACAAGCAAAACTCCCACTATAAAATATTTTAAGAATTCTGTATATTTATTTGCAAAGCTAACCAATTAGATTTCAACACGTGGTTTTTATAAAAATACTAATATCTTTGCTACTGATTTTTTGAATTTTTCATTTTACATTGCAATACTGACCTCAAAACTCGCCGAGCATGCAGTAAATTTTACATATACTTATTAAATTTTGACTGTTTAGTTTTCTTATTTAAAAAAGAACATTAAAAGTAGCTATATTATAATTTTGATTTGATTCGGTTTGCAAGTAGCTAAACATAATGCTAATGTATAATTATCAACATTCTATAATATGCTAGTATAAACATTATGTCATATTTTGTTGGATAAAATAGAGTTCATAGAATAGAGCTTCCTGTTGATTGGTTCGTGAAAAATAAAATCATAATGCCACCACATAGAAAAAAAACTTTAGATGAAAAAGAAAAACCAAAAATGGAGGCTCCATGTGGAACTGTAAAAACAACAGACAATGAATATAATCATGCACTTGGATCTTCTTTAAATGAAATGTCTTAATAAATTTTTTGTGTAATTAATGGTCATGAAGAATTTAAACCCAGTTGAATCAAAACTAAACACAGCACTAAAATGACAAACTATATGCAGGAAAATTGTAATCACCATCATAGGAACTCGTAAATGTGTGATATAAATGTCATTGTTGCATGCTGCTATGATCGAAGAGAATGGGAACATGAAATAGGTGATGGCATCAACCAATTGTTGATTCGCGCATCATATTGATTCAATTCTTGCAAATGGAATCTTATTGTGCGCGTGTTCATTAAATGCATCAAATATTTGGCTAGCACATACTTTGAGGATTACGTACAATATTGTAATACTTGATTTCAGTTTATATTCAAGTAAGATTTTATATTTTAACTTATGGAATTCACTTTAACTTTTCTGTGATAGGGATTAAGCTAACTACAAACAGTAGTGGTGCTAAGCTGTCTCCCTGGAATATGCCTCGCCTAAACCTCAACCTATGCCCATCTATCTCAGTCTGCCACTTTGCCATCTCCCTCTCTAGAAACTCAACCCATTTCCGTGAAACTCCATTGGCCTCTAGCATCCTCAATACCCACCTATGTGAAATGCTGTCATATGCCTTCCTGTAATCTATCCATGCCATTGCTAAGTTTGTCTTCCTTCTTCTACAATTCTCTACTACTGCCTGGTCTATCAACAACTGATCTTTGCATCCTCTCGTCTTTGTCCTACATACCTTCTCCTCCTCTGGTATCAATCTGTTCTTGTTCTAAGTATCATGCTAGCCTACTTGAAATCACAAAAGTTAGCAATTGTTTTGGGTAACACCTATAATTATAGGTGTCATAACAAATTCTTCCAACAGCACTGCTCTAAACTGCGCTGTTAGCAGTTTCAAGCTGTTACAGCAACTAGCAAGCAAGTGCTGTTAAAAAATTAATCCATTTTGGCATATTATCTGCGTTGTTACAACACTGTCAATGTCTTTTCATCCCCTCGACGCCTATGAAAGAGGCACAAGAATTCAAGCCAATGCTGTAATTATTCATAAAGGTATTTGCAGCCCCAAATAGTCAACAAACACCATTGATAGAGGGTAATTCAACGTATCAATTTTATTTTACATTTGGATTCTCATGAATATTAATTTTGTATGGTGATTCATTTCACAATTGTGTTGTGTGATGTGCGTATTTTTCTTTCCACTGACGTAATCTACTTATTCTAACAGACTACATAAATATTAATTTGGCGACGTTTTTAAGCGATTATAATGAACTATTTTCAGTTTTGTTTGCATCTGGCTTGAGGAGGTGGTCTCTCACCCCTCTTTTCATTAGTTAAATCAAAAAATTTTTTTCAAAATCATTAAAAAAATTTAAAAACTAAATTGGGAAATGCATTTTTAGACTCTATTTTTTCAATATTTTCACATGATTAAGACTATCAAAAAACCTAATGCTTTTATCCATTCAATGTCATAGCCTATCTATGAATTTTTATCGAATCAATCTATGTACTAAATAAGAAAATATTGAAGCTTTTAACTGCTTGTTTAGCTGTTAACAGCAAAAAGGGAAGCCCTGGTCACAATAGATCCCTTTAACATTGTAAGTCAGTCAAATATTTCCTTTAGGGTATATGTCAAATATTTAACACATTTTGGCAACATCTGTTTTGGTGAAAAGAATTCTTGCATGTAATTTTCATAAATCTAAATGCAAGGCCTTGTTATAATAATATTGATCAGATAAAATATTTCTATATATTTATTGAATAAAAATGTCATTATTGAATATCTTAAGAAGGTGAATTGTAGTTTTTCATAATTATTTATTAAATTTAAAAAAATAACTGAGTTTTGAATTGAGTATTTTTAAACTCCTACTTTTACTATTGTATAAACTAGGCAGCGTTTTGCCTTACATTAAAATATTGCAATATTTTATTCATAAAAAATTATTTTGCTATATATTTCTTATTTTTTGTATTACAATATATTTGCAATTTTGCATTTTTGGAAGGTATTGGAAGTGTCAATTGCCTATAGTCATTTAGGCCACTCAAGTAGAAATCTCTAGCTAAGCAATTTGAATTATTTGATATATCATTGAAGTTTTATGAAAAATATATTCAAAAGAAACAAAATTGCAAAGTTGGATTACTTTAGCAAAAAGAAGTTAAAAGTATATAATGCATTTATTACATTTAAAATTGCATGAAATATTCTTAAATTTTATGAAGTATACATCTAACTTTCTTAAACTTTATTAAAGTATACTAATTTTTTACTCTGAAAATTTAGTATTAATTATATATCTAATGGTAACAATTGAATTGGCAACTGTAGTTATGCTACATGTAATATTTTAAACTATGTTAGAACCTATAACTTAAAACTTGTTGATTAACATTTTGGGCAATGTAGTTTAAAACATAAATATAGTAGCATAGTTAAAAACAAAGAATACAATTTATTTATTAACCTTTATAATGGCATGAAACATTGAATCCAATGCCATAACAGACTTTAAAAAATTACTGAAAATTTATAAGTCATATCCACAGTAGTGCTATATCCCAAATTTTCACTTTAATCTTAATATTCTAGTCGTTGTTACTATTCGGGATGTAGCTTATAACATATTTTCATGAGTTCAGTTATATAATTGTAAGACTAGGGCAAAATATGATTATCTCAATTAAAAATGTTGAAGGGGCTTAGAAATGAGATGCCTTTAAAAAAGTAGTAGTAAATTTTTTAAATTATCCCTCCTTCCCAATGCTTGAAAATGAATTGAAATGTTAGAACAAGTTGTAATTAATAATCACGTGCATTTTATTTAATAGTAAATCAAGAGATTAATTCAGTTCAATATAATTACATAATTCCTTTTTTGCTTTAAGTCTATCAAGGCGTTTCCAATCGGCAAATGAAAGTTTTAGTAATCAAATATCTTTTCATAATTTTACTCGTGTTAATCCTAAATTTGCACAATTGATTAATTGTACTGCGATTGTTGCGATATATCCGCAAAAATGGGATTTACCTGTACCTGGACCACCATGCAGAAGTTTATAAACTTTTTCTAGTTTGGAGTATTTAGATGGTTTCAATGTAGGCTTTCTATATGCAGTTATCCATGTCAAAATTGTGTTTGCAAAAATTTCTTGATCTTCATTTAGATTAAAATCAGGAAGTGATTGAAAATTTAGAGTTGAAGGAATGGCACTTTGCCAATTTGGTAAATCATTGAGAGGGGAAATGTTTGAATAGTTTGAAATGCTAAAATTGACTAATTCATTAATTCTTTGATGCATTGCTTTTCCATTATTAATTGAAAATTGTATGGATCTAAAGACGTTTCTGTTTGAAAATTTTCAAGCAGTTTCCTAACCTTCTCACGTAAGTTTGTAATTCTAGAATTATTACTTGAATTTTATTTATCAAGTTTTCAGCTCTTTCATTATTGTTACTTCGATTAGTATTTGGAGGATTGGCAATATTACTCCACCTATCAATGGTTTCAAACCTAAAGGTATTCATTAACTGCTTTGCTGAATGATCTTCTTTATTATTTAAATATTTTGAATGAGTAAATATCTAGCTTTTGAGATGTAATCATTTGATTTCGCATCAGAAATCATTTTGTTTTCTACAGATTCAAATGAAACGTCTGGCAAATTATTTATATCCCATGGATAAAAAATTACTGATACAAATTCAGCAAAGCGATTCGCTTTTTTGTCCATAAAGTGGATGGATTTTGTAATTTTTTACCAGGATAGGTGGGACGAAATTTTCCACAGATGGCAGGTTCAAGCTCCTTAGATCTTAAGGATTGTACACAAGATTCACAAAAGTCATTAATAAATCTAAATCAAACATTGCTGCAACGACCAGTGTTGCTTTCAGTGACATAATCAGGGTTTTTCCTTTTATAGTAACAGCAGCGTATTCATACAAACTCATATTTTTTAGTCCGTCTCCTCTATTGGCATAAAAAAGATATTGGGGTATTATTTTAATTCCGTTCTTATTCCTAACAATTTCTGTAGTAGCTTCGCCACCAACAGGATTGGCTAATGGCAATATACAATTGGATATATCTTCATCATTTTCAAATTCATCATCGAATGCATTACAATTGTCTTTCATTGTTAACCTATTTCTTATGTATGTAATTGCGGGCTTTGCATAAACACAACAAATGCTAGGGGAACTAATGCATGAGTGCTGCCCCATCAGCGCTGCACTTGCTTGTTGAGAAAAATTGCAGAAATTCCAGTAAGTTGATTAGTTGTAGCAGTAAGAAAATGCATCGCTATTCTAATGTTTGTATCTGAGATATTTAATCAAATAAAATGAAATTCCTTTTGCTTGTTCAGCACTACCTAAAAATGCTGCATTCAAATGCGATCTTAGAGCAATAGAAATTGATGGACAAAATTCAACAAGCATTGTGTCTCGCAGTAGGGGGCGTTTTTGCAAATAAATTAAAATTCGATCATCTACTTCAGAAAATATTCCATGTTCCACTAATATTTTAAGTGAAGGCGGCCATTCAATGGTGGGGGTAAAGTGCCAACATTGTTGTTACTACAGCTTTCTCTGTCTATTTGCATAATAACATATTTTTCAGCTTGCCTCCGGGCCGTCCTAGTCTACAGTTATTTGCACCTGATATACCTTTGCGACAAGTATATCTATGTTTGCGTTGTTGAAGACACAAAGCCATCAAAGGTTTACGTTTTTAATACTTGTCACTGTTGTCAAGAGGTAATGGGGCATCTTACAACTTTACGTTATCTATATCATATACTTCTGGTAAATTAGTACAAATTATGTTGTGAATAAATTCTAGGAGTACACTGCTTAAATTTGAGAAGCAATAGCTTGCGCAATGCAGGGTTGAAAATTGGGGCACCATATTACCATATGAATATGTAAACTTTCCCTTGTTTGTACTTCAACAACACCAAAATATGCGGAAACTGGTCCAAATATGGCTTCCAATGTATCTTGATACGAATAATTTCTACAACGTACTTCATCAAACATGGCCATTTTAAGAAAATTTCGACAAAATGATCCTATTTCTCTGTAGAAATTTCGAGCGGCTGCAACTGGCTGATTATTTATTAGATTTTTTTTGCAATATTTATTACATCATTTAAATTGAAATTTAACATTTTCTTAATTGTTAGTGAATGAATGTCATCAGGTGACATTGCAATATTAAATGTCAGCGTTCCAAATAAGTTAATCATTGCATGTAAGTGCATTGTGGTGTTTTGACGTTCAGTATTTGAAAAGGGATTTTTTTTCCTGATGAAATGATATAATTCAAAATTTGTTTTTCTATCTTTTTTGCTTTGACACTATCTAGTCCCTATTTCAAGGCATCATCTAAATCTCGAATGAAATTATCATCATTAATATTTTAGACAAATTTTCAATCGCAGTTGAGTTGCTTTTACAACTGGCATCAACTGTACTACATACTAAGTGTCTCTGCATTTGATCATGTAGAAAAAACGAAATTGGACATCCGATTGGAATCTGGTAAAACATGTTCAAGTAGTAATGATTGAAATGCTTTTGGCATTGATCCTTTAAGTGGCAAGCCCTTAGCAATTGGAAATAAATGTGGAAAAGTAAAATAAATTAATAAATCATTGCCTTCAAAATCATTTATTGGATTTGTTTCTCGACCATTGCCAACTGATTTTGCGAAATTTCTTAAAATGTGCTCCTGAATATTGCCAGATTCTCCTAATTCCTTTTTGCTAATTAGTAATTGTTCATATTGCGAATCATTTTTGCTGTCAGTTGTAGCATTTTCATCACCTAAATTGTTTGTTTCAATGTTTACTACGCTTTCGTCGTCTAGTATGGCAGTATTTTCAGGCGCATGTTCATTAAAATCATTAATAATTTGAGTTGTGGTGTTTTAAAAATTAATATAAATATTTGAATACAGAGGGTTTATTCTCTTTAATAGCTTTAGTCCTTCATATGCTCTCTCCACCGAAATATAAAATTATTTACTGAATATATTTCGATTTTGATTGCAAGATTGTAGCTGTTGTGTTGAACTCGCAAAATTAAATTGAGTATCTGATAAAATTTCAAGATTGGGAAGACAATAATTTATTTCATTAGTTAAGACTTCTGGTCCAAAATGCACAAAAGTTACTATACACCCTTTAAGAGCTGTACCAGATTGTCCTAGAATAACAATATTAGAGTACATGCATGCCAAAGCAATTAATCTAGTTTCCATAAATGTGAGCTTACTTAATATTGAATCTGTTTGAAGTAGCTCAAAATCTATACCATTTTTAAATGAATATTTAAGGATTTAAGATTTAGATATTGCGAAGCCCAACATCTATTTCAGACAGTTATATAATCATCATTAATAGCTTCTTCATAACCAAACAAATGATAATAATATGTTGTTGAATTACTATAATTTACAGTCATATTTTAAAATGTTCACTTCCAATTTCAAATTGAAAAGTTCTAATTCGACATGAGAAACAAGTTAATAACGGCATATTTGGGACAGTTTCCTTTATAAATTCGCTAATACAATTATTTTCCGTATCTTCAGGATACCTTGCTGCGTTAGATTGTAAAATACCTCTCATTTCTTCCAATTAAAAAAAGATCATCAATACCCCTATTTAATAACAGTTTCGGTTAATCATCACACGAAATATTTTGTGACTACTTTCGATAGATGGCGCACAAAAATTCTGCAATTATTCAATCTATAGCCTATCTTTATACATTAAAAAAATTTTAAACATTTATATATCTTTTAAAATTGTTAAAATTACAAATCAGCTCTCGAAATATAGATATTTGAGCAATGGTAATTACAAATAACATAAAGGGACTTCCAAGGACATTATAGATCTTTGGCCTTTTGCATCAATAATTTGTACTGATTTTACATGCAATTTAGTCATTTAAATGCCCATAATTCTATTAATTTTCAACAATTGATAGATAGGCGCTGGATTTTTGATTGGCTGTAATCAAATGCCATTGATTAGCTCCAAAGCATTCGTAAATAGTTGTTCAATCCTTGGTCAAATGCAATTAAGTCAAGTCCTATCATATCATTCTGCAAGATTTCGGTGGCCAATGTCATTGTAAAATTTATATACAGAAGATTCAGAAGAATTCGTGTACGCTTTACTAAACTGTCATTGCGCCGCATTTTTATGTTATCTAATTAGCTTTTTCTTAATTAATCATTTTTTGCGATTTTCAATGTTTTCACATGAAAATTGATGAGCCTTATGCATTTTTCTTTGAGTAAACGTTGTTTCTGATTTTCCATACTTTCATTTGAGATTTTGCATTCTTCATACATTTTTTTATTGCTAAGCGTTTATTACGATCTTCAGTGGTTTCAAG
Source organism: Hofstenia miamia (assembly GCA_900660155.1). Classification (NCBI taxonomy): domain Eukaryota; kingdom Metazoa; phylum Xenacoelomorpha; order Acoela; family Hofsteniidae; genus Hofstenia; species Hofstenia miamia. The sequence goes on along the minus strand of CABFPE010000214.1, from coordinate 724,611 downwards.
TGAAATTTTGCGCTTTCGAGTGTTTCTAACACGTTTTAATCTTTTTGTACGTACATTTTCAGATTCACATTATGTCTTCTATATTTTTGCCTATTTCTGTTTATTTCTAAGTGTGAACCGATTTCACGTTTCAGGTAGGGTTCGGGTACAAAGATTAGATGGTCATTAAAAACATCAGGTGTGGTTATTGATGATCTTTTAAGTGGTCTAGTATAGCTATTATTTAGAAGTAATTCATAGTGTTGGCTAATTTCAATAAACTTAAGATTTATTGTTCATTCACAATATGGGATGGTATGTAGTTAAAATATACCTGTCACGGTTGTCGGGAAACAGATTTTAAACATTAATTTTCATATCATATATTATTGATATCACTTTCAATTCAAATTGACCACAGTATATCCCTATTCTACCCCTTTCTCTGCTATAATGTTCAGGTGACAAACTCTCAGAAGCTATTGCATGTGTGATTTCACTACCCGGGATTATTTCATTCCAATTTTGACAAACATAATTGCATAGGCGGCTCGTACGTGTAAGCAAGGTAAGCAGTGCTTGCCCAATATTTTTTTGATAAATGAATTTCATTCTTAATTGCATGAATTTATACCCATACACTTGTAAAAATCGTAAATGATTAGTTTTGCTTTAAAACAACATTCAAAAATCAAGTAATACATAAATTGAATTAGGAAATAATTCATTATGATTTGGTTTAAAAATAATTGAATGATTGCGCCACAGCAAGCAAATGACTTAGTGCTGTACCTACGCTCGCTCAAACAATTAAACTAGATCCGTTTTCCTAAAATTAAGCGCGCGAAGATTTAGCTAGCAAGGCAAGCACTCCGCTAATTACTTCACTTTGAAATATTTCCGTTGCAAGGCAACGTGATTGGTAGCAAGAAAAATTACGAAACACGTCACATCGCCAAATATCTCTGTGGTTAGACGCGCGATTTTATCAAAATGAGACAGATCACGCGTGACCAATCACATAGTCTAACTGTAGCCTAAAGAGAACCACGCAAATATTTTAATTCCATACAATAACCCAAAAGTAAACATAATATTTATTATTTAAATCAATCAAAAACATTTGTACATTCAAGCACTATTAGAAACAGAAATATATTTGAGCAAGGCTTCCACCTGGTATATAGTTTTTCACATTTTTTACCTCACAGATTCCTTGTACAATATTCTTTCAGTTTACAGAAAATTTATAACAATTGTGAAATCAAAGACGAATTTTTTCTACGAATGTACCACCAATTCATTCAAAAATCAAATATAACGTGGATATTTTAAGATGATATATATGGAAATAAATTTTAAAAAACTTTGAGCCGTTTAAATGTGATTTCCATCAGCTGCCATTTTCTGTTCTAAATTTCTACTCTAAGTTTCTCACTCTTCAAAAATTTCGTAATTTATGTCAAGTTTTCTATCATCAACATGCCTTCAGTTGTAAAAATCGAGAAAATTCTTATTCAATATTTTGAAATGCACGATTTATTGACGCCTTACCGAAAATTTGTATATATTTGAATTAATGCAAACTATTGGATTTTGATCAACGTCTTACAGAGCGATTTGTTTTTTTAAAGAAATTTTTAACAAATACAAGAATAACTGATTAGAGGAGAAAAAACTACAGAAATCATTAGTAATTTGAAAATGATTTATTTAAAGAACTTATTTCAATAATAATATTACAGATATATTTCTGAGAAAACTCGCCTTGGGGATTTTATATATAAATAAATTCTTCATGGTTTTTATTTACACTGTTTTGGTTACTTAAAAAATATTTGCTTGCCTAACTTTTGCATGCACGAGCCGCCACTGCATAATTGCACATAGCAGTACGAATTTGTTCATGTAACCTGTCACTAAAATCTTCACTTAAATACTAACTGATCGACGAAATAAATAAGCAATCTCCGGCATTTGGAATAGCTCTTATATTATGTGGAATGTCCATCAAATGTAAAATAGAAGCAACATTATTATTATTATTATTAT
>CABFPE010000214.1:676017-686485 GCA_900660155.1 Hofstenia miamia | reverse complement strand
TACACATATATATATATATATATATATATATATATACATGTGTATCTAAACCAACTCCTAAACATTCGCATCACCTCTAAGCTGTCTTTTGCTCTTGATCGCACAAAGACTACTGATCGCAATGCTGTCCAAATTTTGCTGCTGCATCTGCATTTGGCCAAGATCCTGGTGAAATACCAATTAGTCGTCAAACAGCTCTGCTTACTGTTCATTGTGATAGAAAACTTGTGAGCAATGAGCCTGGTCAAGAGAAGCTGGAACGCCTGCCTATCGTAGTTTCAGGATTTAGCGTTGAAAAGCTTTTGTGCATGCACAAAATACTGACTCAGGAAGTGGAAAGGTAGTGGCTGAAGAAATTGCCGAAGTATTGTGCATTGGAATTTGGCAGATCGTGTAACCAGCATGTGATTTGATACTACCGCCAGCAACATGGGAATTGACTCAATTGCATGTACACTTCTTCAAGAAAAATTAAAACTAGATTTCCTCCGTCTTGCTTGTAGAAAGCATGTTTCAGAAATTTTCATTGACAAAGTTTTCAATGTGTGGTCTTGAACAGTATCAAGTGATCCAGATATACAAATTTTCAGTGATTCAAGCAGAAATGGTCTACAATAGATATTGACCATTTTCAACCCATTCGTAGTCTCCATTGTGAGCTGATGTGCTCACAGAATTCTGCAGTGAGCAAATGATGCAAAAACAACCGAGAGGTGACTATCGAGAAATGGTGGGGATGGCACTTGTCATCTTGCATGAAGAAACTCCATGCGGAGTACATTTTCTGCGCCCTGATGCCTGTCATCGTGCTAGATGGATGGCTAAAATAATATATGCAATGAAGATGTATACTTTCGAAACCAGTTTCACCTGAGACCCAATGAATTAGGAGGAATAAAATGGCCTGTGACCTTCGTTGTTTCCTTCTACATCCAATACTGGTATACTTCATCAAACCCAGCATCTGCTCCAGCGATTGATCTGAAATTCTTGAAAAATCTTTCTGCTTGTCACGATAATCCTGTCCCTTTTTGGCGGCTGTGCATTCATTTCGTCTCTTGTATCTAGCGGAAGGATTGGTAGGTTTGGCTTTTTGACGAATCGACTGATGCTAATACCAAAAGGGCGATGATAATGGCTCTTCAGACAGATGGAAGTCTTCAACCTGCAAAAAGATGGTGCCTTGACATGGGCAGCATTTCATCTAGAGACATCTTAACTTTCGGAACAGCTAAAACTCGCCGTTATTTTGCATATATTGATTCGTCGTCTGGATTTCTTGAACTAGATCCAGCAACTTGGAATGAGAGAGACGATTACCTGCAAACGACGGATAAAGCAAAATCCCTCAAAGTGACAATTGACTTTGCTGAACGAGGTGTATCTTTGATGCAGGAATACATCCCGATTCTGACAAAGGATGAAGACCAACGTCAATACCTTTTCCATGCTATCGAATCGTATCGTCATCAATTCCCAGATGATCGAAAATCAAAAGTTTTCCAAAACAATTAAGTGACTCTTGTTCCTTTTTGCAATCTTAATAGTCCACACATTTGTTTCAATTATGAGACGATTTGGTTAGTTGAAGTTCTAGTCTAAAAACTATATCTGGGTAGAGTGACAACTTGTGGAAATACGTGCAACACATGGATCTATTTTGATGTAAAATTACTTACTAATGTAATATAATTATTCAGATGACATTCTACCCTTACTTATGTTGCTACTTTATGATACTAGTCAATCAAAAAAACCTGAATTTCACACTATACGATGTTTTTCATCATTTACTATAACTGTGCTGCCTCATTTATAAAACATATAACCCACATATCAACTAGAAGTAGTATATAGTAAGTAGTACAAAAAGGAAAATTTAAGAAAATTCAATAACCTTTAGGGGCGTTGGGGTGCTAGCAGAAAAATCGAATCGCCATGAAATTTGGCATGCAGTGGTTTTATGTCATCAGTCAAAAGACCTGGAGGGGGAGGGAGAGGTTAACTTTTCAAACTTTTATTTTTTTGGACCACCCTAATATATATATATATATATATATGTTTTCTAAGTATCATGCCTAATAATATAAATTTAATATTCATGTTATAGAAACGCTTTGCTAAGAAGAAATATTTAACTAAAATGGGTTAGTGAAACTTTATATTTTTCAAATAACAGCAATGACTTACGAAAAATGTAAAATCGGTTTATTTCATCATTAAGTTTATCATATTTCACACATGACAATGTCAGTGTGCAATAACCATTATAATGACCTTGGAAGAAATGGTTCATTAAATGAAAAATTAGAAAACATTATGAGTAAAACTATTATTCCTATTGGTAGAAACTAACTGAATAGTTTTAGATTTTTGATTGGCATTGCTTACAAATGTTCCCTATGTTTTAAAATTACGATATGTTGTGTATGCAAGTGGTTTTATGCCATCGTTCACGAATTGTAATATCATCATTGAGAGAATCTAAGGTACTTTGAAATATTTTTTTATTTCAACACAAATGGAAATGTACAAATAACCAGGAAGAAATTATTAGTTAATAGCATAAATTTTTTTCCATGCTTATGAAATTCAACCTGAACAGCCATTTGCTGCTGTGCAATTCCTGTTCTGAAGTTAAGAATAATATCTGTGATGAAGATGCTGTCATTGACACAGTTGAACATGAACCAAAAACTAGAATATTTGTCTGTGAAGAATGCAATTGCCACTGGAAGAACAACCAAATTGATGATTAATAGTGTTAGCATCATGAAGTCCCATATAAATCTAAGCGATTCCAATTATTACATAGAGATATGTTTTGTCATTGCTCAAATTCTAAGGCCCCATCAACATCATTGGTCATAGAAATTATGTCACACATCTAACTTTAATTTTGTTTTAATTTAATGTGCAGTGAAAGGTTTGGTTATATTAAAAATTGGTGATTAGATTTAGGAGAAACAGGTATTCTTAAAATCTCTATGCTATGATTTAGCTACAGCCCTTAGGTGAAGCAGGTACTCTGTATTCAACATTGTTTGAATAAATCTTTTTTTGCAATAACAATAAGAATCATAGAAAATTTCAAATTGATCTGTAGCGGACGACTTACCTAAAGGTAGAGTAGGGATGTATTATCCATGGGGATTCCATTTCACACCTCTTTTTTTCTTTTAAAACAGCTTTTTTACTGCCAAACAGCCTCAATGCAAGTCTATTTTCATTTGGCTGAATGAAATAGCGAATTGACTCAAAACACAACGATTTCACCCAAAAAACTTGAGTAGGTGACTGCCAGCCCCCATCTTCTGCATTTTCCAAGGATATGTTATTGCTTGCATCAACGCCATTCTCTTCTGAAGGGAGAGGTACCCCAAGCAATTCCGCAGTTTCAGCAGTGAGGTTTTGAACGCGTTTTTGAGATACCTAAGAATATGGACTTAAAGAATTGGTTTTAGTACAATAGAATGTGCATAATTTGCTTACACTCTAGTTCACTGAAAAGTTCACAAAATAGAAATTCAATTCCTTCTCCAGTAAAGCAATGACATACCTCTCAAAACAGTTGTAAAATGGGTCGGGTCGGACAGAGATATTCAAGTCCAAACCGGGTTGAAGAAAATAACATTTCAGAAATTTTTAAAAGTAGTTCATATTTAATTGATGTTTATATAGATGTAAATGATTGCTTTAATTAAAATGTTATTTAGAATTTAATCATTACAAATAATCTTTTATATGTTACTTTATTTATAGTCACAGACAGAGTTGGAAATGGTCCCCTATTTCCAAATCGAGACCGAAACATTTACTATTTACCTGTTGGACCACTAGATGAATACTTTAAAAACGCAACCCTTAAATTATTTTTGTTGACAAGAAACTTGCTCTAAATTAACGACGATTTATTTGATTGAATAATCCGCAACCAATCTCATTTTAGAATGAGATGTGAAACTAAATATTATTTAAATGGACCGATTAAGACCAATATTTGCATATACTATAGACCAGACCAGACCAAATCATGGCACAAACTAGACCAACTTTGGGCACAGTCAATACCATGACATTTTGTTGCCAAACAAACTACCTTTCTTAAAAGTTGCTTGAAAATTTCCGAGCTGTGCCCGATTAACTCAAAGGTGTAAAAAACGCATTCTATTTACCAATATGATTAGACTTAATAAGTAAGCCATGCAAAGCTGTACTATGCTCTCTATGCTGATTTAGTGACTTTGAAATTTTATAAGCTACAGAAGGCTGTATAAATACTGTCACTCATGTACTACGTACGAGATTTAGTTATGTATTATCGGATTACTAAGTGTAAAGACATTGGATAGAAATTAATCTTTGCATTGCGGGAAATATAAAATAGTTAGATATTCAACCTGACTGTTGTCCGAGTTTGTTTTTTTTGCAGCATTGGCTTTTTTTCTCATTGAACCAAAAAATGAGTTTTGTGATAAACTGACTGAAAGTCTTCGACGATCTGTCTTCCAAAGCCTTTCGGGATTGTTTGGTGATCGCACAGAGGCCGTTCTTTCAATGACTCCAGAGTATGGGTTTTTCTTGCGTTGTTTTTCTCTAACCTGCAATAGTGACTCTTAAAAAATATATTGAAGATAAGTAATCAAGATAAGGATATAGATACAACAGTGAGGACTAATTTAAAAATAATTAAAGTTACATTTGAAACCGACTATCTCAATTTGATTTTAGATTGCAAAATAATATACCAAAAATTGTTCAATTTAACAAAAATTTATTCCAAATTTTTCATGTACAAATACATTCAAATACTCCAATTTCATCAGCACTGGATCTGATGCAGCTAACTTTTTTATTGTCGTAGGTCCTCTGATGTTGCTATAAAATATAGTAGTGGATTGTTTTATCGATATACATGATTAATTGCGAAAAAACTTCACAATTTGACTCCCGCATCTTCAACTGTAATGAAATTTGCCAGCTCATCCCACCCTGCCTCTCAGACAATATTTATCACCAGCAGTAATAATCTAAGGTAGACCAAAGTTAATTAAATAACAAAAATAAATTTGGTCTGATTTGTAGAAACTACTATGAGGTTATCTTCCCCACCTCTCCACACCTTTCCCCGCCGAGCCTCTAATCTGGAAATCATTGGCCTTCCCCAATTCAATCAATGTGTCCCCCTTTAGTTCTGTTACAAAATTAATTTCAACCCTAAATGGTGCTCCGTTAGGTTAAGTTTATAGACCTGTTTAAATTAATTCATCTAAGACAAAAATAATTTTTTCAATTAATTCATATTACTAAAATCTTTTAAATTTTTAATATTGTTTAAATTACTGTATCAATCTTGACATACAAATTACTATGTCACAATTTTTTCTTTAGGCTTCAAAGTAGAAAGCCTACGTCTTTAAAATCTGAGATCATTCCTAATACCTATATTATATAGGTCTATACCAACATTTATTTGAAAAAAAATTGTTCAAGCGAATCAGAATATTCAAATTATCAAAAAAAATATAGATTTATAATTGATCCATGGTTCAAAAAACGATAGAGGGCTTCCTGAAGTTGTCCTAAAATTTTTCATTCATATATTTTGTAATTTTATATGCTTAAGCTTTAATAAAAAAGCAGAAAGTTTTAAAAAATATTTACTAAAGTTCTGTACTTTGATAAAGTCTGTGACTGCAACTATTGTGTAGCAGTTTTCATCAATTCCTTTGTTAGAAAATTATAAAGAAATGATTTTAGCAAAAATGAATCTTCATTTCTATCAAATTTAGGAAGAAACAAGCAATCTGTTACGAAAATTTTTTAACATAATTAAGTGGCCTTGACGAAGGATTAGTTGTCCTGAAGAATTAAATGCAGCGTTCAATAGTTAACGTCATTTTTATGACTCCCTACCACATGCCAGTGAATTATTCATGCCAGAGTATATTGACAGATCCAACATTATCAATAGTAATAAATACATCCACTTTCTCTAGGATAAGAGTGTGAATGTCCTCGTAAATAAAGTCTTCATAATATTAACTAATAACCCTGAGATTCAGATAAGCTTTTTGCAAGCGAACCTGCTTCATAGGATTTGGACGTTGTTTTGCCAATGTTTTCTAAATTGCTCTAAAGTATATGTATTTGTTCATTAAGCTATATATTCATGTCAAGATTCAAAATGATAAATAATTAACTTTGACTGGAATATTTTTGAGCCGGTTAGGTTCGGTTCGGTTTTTTTATGTATTATCAATAACACAAAATTAAAATTAAAGACAAAACTAAAAATATCATTTTTTGCATTTGCAGTATGTTATGGCTATAACAATTATATGAAATTTTTCGGAGTTCCTATGTAAAGGGAAATTGCTTTGTAAATTTTTTCTTTTGCTAGCCCTAGTAATTACAGGTATACTTTAACTTTATTGAACATTAGTTTCTGACAAAGAAAATTTTTGCTAGTCCATAGAACAATTTTTATATCAAAGAACAAGAGAGAAGTGCAACCTACAGAAATGTTAAATATAACTAATTTATTAAAGGTTTTAGATATATAAATAACATATTCAAAGAACCTTGAGAATTTATGAGAATTACAATTTCCTAATTATTACTATTGCAGTATAAAGAAATGAATGCAGTTTAACCCGAATGGGCGCATTTTGTAAATCTCATTTTCTAGAATAAATCTATTATTAGCTAGTTTTGGTAATCAGCCATATAATTGTAACTGCATTTTTAATAGAACTTTTTTTTCCAGCATGCCATATCTTGGACCTCGAACAGAAATAATCAAACTTTCCATATGGCAAACTTTAGTTTGCGGACTCGCATACAATACACATACTCTTAAGTAAAACACCGATTATTTTTCGGTATTTTTCAGTATTGTCAAAATATAGTTACATCGGTTTCGATATACCGCCGGGCCCAACTGAACATTTGTCCCAACCTACTAAGTTGTTGGATCGTCTAGAATTACAGCAGCTCATATCAAAATTTATCAAGATGGTATAATAACTTAATTTCTAAACCCATCCTCATGCCTTAAGAAGTCGTTCTTGTTTCAAATATTATTCTATTAGAAACCAATATGAAACAAATACATGTATGGTGGGTAATTTCAATAGAGAATTGTGTCACAGTGATAGATTTTACCAAATTTTCATCAATTTTGACACATTACAGTAATTATTTTAAATATTTTTAAAATTTGTAAAAATAGTCAGAAATATATGTCTAGTTTGAGTCGGTAGGTTCTCACAGTATTTTTGTTTAATACTAACCGAACCCTAATTGAACATAAAACCTTTGTAAGAAAGCAATTCAATATTGGAGCCGCTCCAATTTCCTGTAAGAATTGAACTGCATATCAGTCTACAATTGTGGTATACAAATATATGAATTAAGTGTACCAAAAAGTTTTACATTTCTTAGGTTGTTGTGGACTGAAAACGGTATACATAATCCTGAAAAATCCTGAGTTAGTATCTGAATCACAGGTCTTTAGAAAAAGCACATTGCAATTTTCTAAAATTGACTGATTCTACATTTCAGTATCAGGCCTGAACCTTTATAAGGATACCAAAACCAATTTTGATGATTTTCTAAAAGCTAACTTAATTGTGTTCAAATTGAAATGAGCAATAAAAAGCTGAATTTAGTTCGAAGTATTTATCATTTTTTTCTAGATAGTTCCAAAGATCAAAATATCTTATTCAACTATTCTAGCATACCTTAATAAGAACATGCAGAGATATATTTCGACTTACAAAGTCATCGTCAGTTTTACAAATTATGCCTTCTAAATTTACTAGATTTCACAATAATAATTATAATTTTTTAAATTTTAAAAAGTGGCAAATTTAATTTATAAATATAGTCTTCTTTTGTGTTTAAACTTGGTTGCAAGGATTTTATAAAAATACTCTCAATAATTTTTAAATTACTTGATCGTGACGTCTGATGTAATATTTTTGTTTCAAAGTTTAGTCCGCATTTTTTTAAATGATTAGATATATTAGAACTGGTCTCATGTTCTTTAATTCTTCTTGATAGTTGCCTACTAGAAAAACCAATATAATCTTCACCACAGGTGCATTTGATNATAGAGGGCTTCCTGAAGTTGTCCTAAAATTTTTCATTCATATATTTTGTAATTTTATATGCTTAAGCTTTAATAAAAAAGCAGAAAGTTTTAAAAAATATTTACTAAAGTTCTGTACTTTGATAAAGTCTGTGACTGCAACTATTGTGTAGCAGTTTTCATCAATTCCTTTGTTAGAAAATTATAAAGAAATGATTTTAGCAAAAATGAATCTTCATTTCTATCAAATTTAGGAAGAAACAAGCAATCTGTTACGAAAATTTTTTAACATAATTAAGTGGCCTTGACGAAGGATTAGTTGTCCTGAAGAATTAAATGCAGCGTTCAATAGTTAACGTCATTTTTATGACTCCCTACCACATGCCAGTGAATTATTCATGCCAGAGTATATTGACAGATCCAACATTATCAATAGTAATAAATACATCCACTTTCTCTAGGATAAGAGTGTGAATGTCCTCGTAAATAAAGTCTTCATAATATTAACTAATAACCCTGAGATTCAGATAAGCTTTTTGCAAGCGAACCTGCTTCATAGGATTTGGACGTTGTTTTGCCAATGTTTTCTAAATTGCTCTAAAGTATATGTATTTGTTCATTAAGCTATATATTCATGTCAAGATTCAAAATGATAAATAATTAACTTTGACTGGAATATTTTTGAGCCGGTTAGGTTCGGTTCGGTTTTTTTATGTATTATCAATAACACAAAATTAAAATTAAAGACAAAACTAAAAATATCATTTTTTGCATTTGCAGTATGTTATGGCTATAACAATTATATGAAATTTTTCGGAGTTCCTATGTAAAGGGAAATTGCTTTGTAAATTTTTTCTTTTGCTAGCCCTAGTAATTACAGGTATACTTTAACTTTATTGAACATTAGTTTCTGACAAAGAAAATTTTTGCTAGTCCATAGAACAATTTTTATATCAAAGAACAAGAGAGAAGTGCAACCTACAGAAATGTTAAATATAACTAATTTATTAAAGGTTTTAGATATATAAATAACATATTCAAAGAACCTTGAGAATTTATGAGAATTACAATTTCCTAATTATTACTATTGCAGTATAAAGAAATGAATGCAGTTTAACCCGAATGGGCGCATTTTGTAAATCTCATTTTCTAGAATAAATCTATTATTAGCTAGTTTTGGTAATCAGCCATATAATTGTAACTGCATTTTTAATAGAACTTTTTTTTCCAGCATGCCATATCTTGGACCTCGAACAGAAATAATCAAACTTTCCATATGGCAAACTTTAGTTTGCGGACTCGCATACAATACACATACTCTTAAGTAAAACACCGATTATTTTTCGGTATTTTTCAGTATTGTCAAAATATAGTTACATCGGTTTCGATATACCGCCGGGCCCAACTGAACATTTGTCCCAACCTACTAAGTTGTTGGATCGTCTAGAATTACAGCAGCTCATATCAAAATTTATCAAGATGGTATAATAACTTAATTTCTAAACCCATCCTCATGCCTTAAGAAGTCGTTCTTGTTTCAAATATTATTCTATTAGAAACCAATATGAAACAAATACATGTATGGTGGGTAATTTCAATAGAGAATTGTGTCACAGTGATAGATTTTACCAAATTTTCATCAATTTTGACACATTACAGTAATTATTTTAAATATTTTTAAAATTTGTAAAAATAGTCAGAAATATATGTCTAGTTTGAGTCGGTAGGTTCTCACAGTATTTTTGTTTAATACTAACCGAACCCTAATTGAACATAAAACCTTTGTAAGAAAGCAATTCAATATTGGAGCCGCTCCAATTTCCTGTAAGAATTGAACTGCATATCAGTCTACAATTGTGGTATACAAATATATGAATTAAGTGTACCAAAAAGTTTTACATTTCTTAGGTTGTTGTGGACTGAAAACGGTATACATAATCCTGAAAAATCCTGAGTTAGTATCTGAATCACAGGTCTTTAGAAAAAGCACATTGCAATTTTCTAAAATTGACTGATTCTACATTTCAGTATCAGGCCTGAACCTTTATAAGGATACCAAAACCAATTTTGATGATTTTCTAAAAGCTAACTTAATTGTGTTCAAATTGAAATGAGCAATAAAAAGCTGAATTTAGTTCGAAGTATTTATCATTTTTTTCTAGATAGTTCCAAAGATCAAAATATCTTATTCAACTATTCTAGCATACCTTAATAAGAACATGCAGAGATATATTTCGACTTACAAAGTCATCGTCAGTTTTACAAATTATGCCTTCTAAATTTACTAGATTTCACAATAATAATTATAATTTTTTAAATTTTAAAAAGTGGCAAATTTAATTTATAAATATAGTCTTCTTTTGTGTTTAAACT
>CABFPE010000214.1:657036-667542 GCA_900660155.1 Hofstenia miamia | reverse complement strand
TATATATATATATGTATATATATATATATACAAATAAATTTATAATTTGAGACTTTGAAGGTCGCCTAATGAAATATTTCCTTTGGAGAATTGTATATCTGTCCAATCAATATTTGCCATCCATTTCAACGTCAAATATTTTCCAAGCGTTACCACCCACGAACCTCTAACTATATTGCACCTTTGCAAGTGCACTAATGTCACTAATGTATCATTATGAGATATTTATTCTGAACACATTACGTAGCTCTTAGCCTTCCAGCATTTATATTTAAGTAAATCAGTAATCAACAATTGCTACTGCAAAATTGTTACATATTCAGTGATCACTGAAAAATATAGCTATAAACATAAGCAAAGAACAAATAATTGATAAGGGAAAAAAGTTTTATTTTGAATACTGGTGTCTTTATTTGAATTATCTATAATTCAAACCATCTGTCTCTACTTAAAATAATACTTTCTCTTTGAACTGATTTTAATTCAAACCTTGAAAACCAAACAAATCAAATTCAAAAGAATCAATTTTTAAATTAAAAAAAAAACGATTCACTTTTACAATCCACAAAAAAATATTTAAGAAATCATTTTATGTAATGTATAATTTTCCTTTCAACAAGACCTGCAAACAAACAAATACTCGAATACATGTATATTTAGGACCTAATTCGTAAGATTGTGTGTCCTGAGTTTAAATTTTTATAAGAAACATGTCCGAGGTGCATTTTAATAATTTAACATAATGGGTGCATATGTCCTTAATCAATTTATAGTTGTTGTATTTATATGAATGCTTTCATTCACTTGGCATGTGAGTGTTTAATAAAATACAGTAAAGCTCAAAGCAATTTTCAGCAATTAGATCTAAAACAATTCAGGAAAATTGCTTAAATGCTAATAAAAATATTGCATAGGACAAGCAATGAAAAAAATTGCTTTGGGAATGAATACAATAATTAGATAATTGAAGAAGTAAGCATTTAATACGAATGCATTTCGAAGCACTTAATCAATAAATGGTAATGTATTTTTCAATTATGCCAGAATCTAGATTAAAAATGAAGAGAATTTTGATTTTGCGGCAGGCAGTGTTTTCGACAAATATCAACTTGATGGGAAATTGTTAATCATTTCTACTTTATCTTTTCCAAACTACATCTAGAATCGATTAGTAGGCAGTTTTTAGTAAAACATGATTCAGACTAAAGAAATATACAATTTTACACGAAAAACGAATAAATCTTTTGAAAGCAGTAGAAAATTCCAATTAGTGTCTTTCAGAACAATCCTTCTTCTGCTAATATGGTGATAATTTTTGCAGTTACAAATATTTTAGCATTTTCAGCTTATTATGTGGAGGAAACCATTATCATTTTTTTATATATGCTTGGAAATGTAACAGACATCATATTTCTACCGCTATAACTACTTCTGTCTACCTTTTACCAAATAATTTTATTAGATTCTATACTATTTACAGTAATATTACAGAAGTAATTTTTTATAATTCTTCTAAAGATAACGCTTCTCTTTAAAAGTTAAAAGCGGCTTACTTTATTATTACGTGGACAAAGTTTGCCTAATTATTGTAACCCAAAGTCATTATTGAATAATGCGAATAGTTTATAGTTCAAGCAGGTTTAGAGTTTTTCGAAGCTTGTCAGACTTGTCAACGAGCCGACATTTCCAAGCTTGGCTCGGCTCGTTTAAATTTTGTGTAAGTTCGGCTCGGCTCGGCTCGGCTCGGCTCGCCACATAAAATCTCTGAATGAAGCTTGTTTTAGGTCTGTATTTTTTAAAAAAATATTGTGCTCAAGGAAATTTTTACATAGCTCTTCCTATTATTTAATAAACATTTCTTAAATAAGATTATAGGAAAGGCATAATGACTGCAAAAAATAAGAAAAATCTCCATAATCAAATTAGCAAGCAGAACTATAAACTAGCATTGCTAAAATAGGCTCGTTTTGGGCTCGTTGTATATCAAATACTGTGGCAAGCTCGGCTCGGCTTGTTGACAAGTCTGATGTTTGTCTTGTTTAAATTATGCAAAAAAACCACAGCAGATAAATCCTTCAACAAATTCTCCTGAAGCCTAGCCAGAAAAATCATAAAAACACTGTAATTGTGACTAAATCCAGTCGTTCTTGAATAGTACGAAAGCATGCAATCATATTTTTCAATTAATTTTCAGAAAGCTTCAGCATAATGTGCTATAAGAATGAGTGTGCTATGCTAGTATCTACCGCCATTGTACACTGCACAATGGAATGTAAATTTTAATGCTTGCCTACCAATACATTTGTTTTAAGCAGCATCTAGTTATCGAGTACATTTTTGACTGATCTAGCCAAACCAGACTTGTAAACGAGCCGAAATTTTTAAGCTCGGCTCGGCTTGTTTTACTTTTGAGTATTTTCGGCTCGGCTCGGCTCGGTTTGCCACATAGAACCGTTCAATGACGCTAGTTTTAGCTCGATTTTTAATTAAAATATTGCGCCCTTAGAATTTTTTAAATAGCTCTTCCTATTATTTAATAAATATTTAAGATCATAAAAAATTATATTAAATGAAAAAATAAAAAAATCTGCATAAGCAAATTAAAAAGCAGAACTATAAATTTGCTTGGCTTAATAAAGGCTCGCTTTGGGCTCATTGTATATCCAATGCAGTTCTCAAGCTCGGCTCGGATCGGTTTTGATTGGCTCGTTAAAAGCTCGGCTCGGTGACAAGTCTGAGGCAAACATAATCCATGGTAGCAGTGCAGGTCTTCCAAGTTTACTTTGTCTCATTGATCCCAACTGATCTGAAATACATGAGTGGATTTTCTAATGCTTAAGAGATTTTCGTAAAATGTAAAAATAGTTATTGGGTTTTCATAATTCAATATAATTGCTGAATAACCATCTACAAAAATAATTCAAATTGGTTTTCTCCAAAATGAATCAATGTTTTATTCATTTTGGGGCATCAGTAGATAGAATTTGGGTTGAACTATTAAATATCCAGCAAAGCCATTGACAAGGTCGCTATCTGTTTGAGAAAAATTTTCAATTTTGTCGATTGTCAAGGCCGACCATATAAAAGGCCATTCATTCTAGAATACGTTCATAGACAAGGCTATTCGTTTATATAATTCAACTTTTGAATGTTACGTAGCTTAGCGATTTCTCAATCTATTTAGTCAGGGTATCTGGGGTACTAGATATACCCCCAAACCCTGTTTACCTATGACTAGAATACAACATAATTCCAGGTTGTCGCACTCGAAATATGTATGGAAATTTCGAAATATGCATCATTGTGTTTTTAATGAAAAGTCAATCGATATCACCAAGTTTCATTAAAATCTTTGCAAACTGTTGAAAAATTAATAGCTCTGGTTAACTAAGAACATCATATACTGTTAATGAAGAGAAATTTCTAGGAATTAAAAAAACCAGAAGCTGTTTAAATGTATCAACATAAATTCTATGGGAATTAGAAGCCATTTATTAAATCTAGCTAGAACAATTTGATAGTTTCATAACACTGAATAAACAGCATTTTGGCAAGCAATGCTTAAAATCTATTTCTTATTCAATCCTTCCAACATAGATTGCAGCATTACAGTAAAGCAAGGATGTGAAACTAAGCATTGAAATGTTAAATTACATGTTTAAATATCTATAAGCTTTAGTAGCTTGAGCAGAGATTGTTTTGCTCCAAACCCGTTATGCCCTGGGAAAGCTGAGGCCGGCTAATCTAAATTAATGTCAAGTCGGCCCATTTTATGATTATTCCCATAAAATTTCTTGAATTTATAAAAACAATATATACATTGCAACTGAAAAACTAAAAATCCAAACTATAAAATCTACTGCATTCTTTGGGTATGAGTTGATTTGCATGCAACACTGACTATGTCTAATAGTAAGTTATTACCCAGAGTAATATGAATTTTTTGTAAAATTTAAAATCAAACCCGTAAATATCAACCCTATTTCCACTAGGAATTTTTCAAAATATGTGATTACTAGAAAATAAAATTTTTAAACGCTTTATACCTCAAATCTAAAAGCACATCAGAATGGTATATTCTTTCTTTTTCAGCTTAATTTCGTCACTTGGGATGGGACAACGTCTGACTGCGCAGAATGCGCCTAGAGGGCACTCACACAGATTGCCTGTCAAAAACCATAATATTTCAGGGTATTTGTTGTCCCCATTGGATTAGAACGCTTCAGGTATTGAAAGAAAAAAATCGGATTTCTGATTGAAAAAAAATCATATTTGCATGTAATTCAGGCATAAGTACATGTTTTAGCACAGATCTTCATCATAAAACGAGCGGAACCTACCCCATAGATGTGTCCATGTAAAAACCTTTCAATATTTCTTAACAGGCCTAGATGAAATTGTCCAAAATGCGGAAAAATCGGTTTGTTGCGTAAAAGTAAGCTAGTAGAAATAGGTTTAAAGTGCAAGTTGTTGTGTTTTGCAATTGGGACTGCAGAAAACGAGTTAGGAAATGCATTTCAAGTTGTTTCCATTTATCTAAATGATCAAACAGCTTTTACCTGCCTGCTACTTATCAACCACCAGTTTACTGCTTTTCAACTTTTGGTTATTCATGGGATTGTATCTGTGTGACACTCTTTGGACTATGGGATTTGTTTTGGTTATTCATGGGATTGTATCTGTGTGAGACTCTTTGGACTATGGGATTTGTTTTGGTTATTCATGGTACTGTATCTGTGTGAGATTCTTTGGACTATGGGATTTGTTTTGGTTGTTCATTTGATTGTATCTCTGTGGGACTCTTTGGACTATGGGATTTGTTTTGGTTATTCATGGTACTGTATCTGTGTGAGACTCTTTGGACTATGGGATTTGTTTTGGTTATTCATGGGATTGTATCTCTGTGGGACTCTTTGGACTATGGGAGTTGTTTTGGTTATTCATGGGATTGTATCTGTGTGAGACTCTTTGGACTATGGGATTTGTTTTGGTTATTCATGGGATTGTATCTGTGTGAGACTCTTTGGACTATGGGATTTGTTTTGGTTATTCATGGGATTGTATCTGTGTGAGACTCTTAGGACTATGGGATTTGTTTTGGTTATTCATGGGATTGTATCTGTGTGAGACTCTTTGGACTATGGGAAACACAGATTTGTTTAACTAATTATTTAAAATAATTTAAACCAAATCTTTTAAAACCTGCTGAAAATCAATCAAAACTCCCTAAAATATATTTTGAATTATTCAAAGTTTAGAAAATGTGGCCTTCTATTAAAAATTCATAATTATGTTTGGAAATTTGCTTTGGATATATCAACAAAATGAAAAAGAACCGGCATGTTCTCTGGAGAGTTGCACTCGACCGCTACATATTGTTTCTTCCAAACTTTTCACAAAGAAATTCCACTTACATATTAAAATTAATTTGATTTTTGAGACTATCTGGAAACATTTAAATCGCTATCTCCTCTTCAAATAAAACTTGAAATATTCTTAAATATTCAAAATCTCATTTATCATGATTAAGTTCATTGGACAATGAATGCCATTACGTAATAGCATTAAATTATATAGAATACAAATCAAGACAGACTTTGAAAATAATTCGCATTTATAATCTTTTATCTTAGATCAAGTTTAAACGCTAGGATCGGGTTTACCCGGTTGGCTGTGGGAAGCATGGAATTGAATCCTAGATTTCCTTTGCAAGATATTTAACAATTTGATCAAATTTACTATATATATATATATATATGTATATATATATGTATATATATATGTATATATATGTATATATATGTATATATATATATGTATATATAAAAATATTTATAATGAAAATTTGAGATGTCAATTTATTGTGTTTTGATATCATTTGAAGATATTTCGTAAGAGATCTATAAATGCTCACTTAAAGTTCACCTGCTGTTATTAGGAACAAAGAAACTGGAATGGAATGGGTCACATTGGCATGAAAAGTGCTTTCTATGTGTAAATTGTTCTAAAGAAATCGGTTCAAACAGTTTCATTCCTAAAGAAGGACAGCAGTATTGTGTCGATTGCTTTAACAATCTTTTTGCACCGAAATGTTCACAATGCAAAGAGGTATTACTTTGTAATAAATTTTCAATCGTTTTCAACTCTTGATGATGTTGTAATTTAATTAATGACATCAATCTTATCTTTGAAGCTTGATTAAATTATGAATTGATGCAGTGTTATGAACACAGACGGCATAGGGAATGTTTCACTTAAACTTATTTCCTCGATATCATATTTCAGTTGTTGTACATAAAAAGGACAGTACCATTCTTGCATACTACTGCAATACTAGTTTACCAAAGTTCTCAGTAGTTATATAAACTTCTAATTGTGGAATTATTCACTCTCAATCTAGGCATTCGTTTTTTCATAATACTTTGTTAAATTTTGCTGACAGTTTATTGAATATTCACTGTCAAAAGGCTACTCAATGAAATGTTCTTTTATGAATAGGAGTATTCAAACAGCATTTTTTGAATTTCCTCCATATGCTACAGTCAATTAAGTTAGTTTATTCAACCACCTATCAATTTAGGAATTATACGCATGTGTATATTTTGGTATATCACTTTAGTTGCACTCCATGCACAGCATATATGCTACTTTAATATGTATTTATTCCTAAAAGTGAAATTTAAAAAAATACCGAGCTAAAACGAGCCTCATTCAAGGATTTTATGTGGTGAGCCGAGCCGAGCCGAGCCGAACTTACACAAAATTTAAACGAGCCGAGCTTGGAAATGTCGGCTCGTTGACAAGTCTGACAGCATATATGCTAGTGTAATATGTATTTATTCCTAAAAGTGGAATTTTATAATTTTGAATCCATGTTAGGCCCGCCGCATATGGCCGTTAAGGTAACCTTAACTTATTCAAGAAAAGACATTGCGGGTAGCCTCATCTAAAAAAACACCGTCGCACAGTGCCGTTAAGGATCTAGAAATTTCTAATGGGGGTAATGAGGCTCTTAAACTCAATTTTTCCATAATATTTTTCATTCTAAATTTGATTAAGTTTTGAATCCTCATTCATTTCTCCATATGTTATGATAACAATTTGACATTTCTTGCTGATGTTCTAGTTTGGACTTTACATTATTACGTTTTAATTTATATACATATATATATATTTCTGCCCCAGTACTAAAATTTAATTTGCTAAAATTATGCATTATTAACAAAACACAATATTTAATGGAGGTGTTACAGACATATTTTAGTTTAACCATGGACATCTAGATGTCCATGGTTTAACAGGTGAATATAATGGCAAATATTGAATCAAATTGGTCCCACTCTCAGTTGAAATTAAAACGTTAATCCCGCTTTCGTCCCAATACTGTCTTTTTTGTTCCCAATACCGCCAACTATTGAGTGGGTCCGGTATAAGGACCAGTAATGCAACTATTTCTTCAGGAATCTATTGAATATACCACCATAATTGTTTTGTGAACTCTGGCGAGAGAAGAAGACATTAATACATAGACTCTTAATTTTTACTGAATTACTTTTAATTTTCACTGGCGATTGGTCAATATTTAGAATCAATTTTATCTGTAACATTTATTAGTTACAATTTCAAATTGCTGAAGTATAGAAAAAGAGGTCTAGAAATGGGGGTGTCCTATCAATAATTTTTAAAATCGTGATTTTTATCAAATCGGTTATTTGAGAATTAAATGATCTTAGCAGATTATAAAAATTTTATGTAGAAATAAATTTTTATTTTTCTAGGTTTAGGATCGAAAGTTCTACCATGTAAAACAATCACTAAAATGAAGGAGATGATGAATCCCTATTATTACTAGGTGCTTATATGAAATGAGTTATTATTTTGTACAACAAAATGTGAAAAATTAATGCAAAGTAACGCTCAAAATTTCAGAAATTCTTAAAATTTGTTACAAATATCCTAAAATTTTAAACATTTAAAAAAATCAATAATNGCACGAATTTCATCGGTAATAGCATTCTTCAGATCGTCCATAGTGTGTGGGTTTCTACCATAAACTTTTATCTTTAGTAAGTAAGCCTTTATCACTCAAGTCAGTCTCTGATCATCATCCTTGAGTAACGATCAATAGGAATGACGATTTCAAAAATTTGAATGAAAAATCTGAACCCCAAATCGATTAAACATATAAAATCGCTGTTGCAGCAAGGCGAACCATCACAGTTAAATTTCCATCCATTGATGTTTAGCTACGTAACTACAGTTCTTGCTTTCATTTTGCAAGCGTCTGGTTACTTTTGTTACACCCTGTATTTGGCTGATAATCAAGTATTTTACTTTTACACATAAATTGAACTTGAAAAGCAGTTTGCTACATATATAGTTTTTGTATAGTAATTAGAAGTTTATCTATCACATATAGCATTTTTATAATCTTTTAAATACGATGGTTGTTATTTCAAGAATATAAGAATTTTATACGTGAGCATTTTTGCGTAGTATCAAATTTTAATGAGAAACAATTTTTATAATCATAAGCAAAATGAAAACTAGTATTTATAATCTAATAGAAGATATGGTTACATATTCGCATATTTGCCTGATTTCGATAACAGAGATGCCTGCATATTAATATCAATGCATATTGGACATATGTAAAACTTTGTTAAAAACAATATAACAACATAACTTTTGACAAAGAGGATGCTCGTGTGGTGGTAATTAATTTTCAATAATTAGCTGACAAGTTCACAAATGGAATTTATGAAAGAGATTAATTTTCAATGATAAAATGCTCCCATATAAAAACTTCCAATTAAGAAGCAAGTGATAAATGGGATTTCTACATGAGTGAAATTGTTGATAAAAGTTCGTGAAGCCTTTCCTGCAATTAAAAGGCTGAAAATCCTTAATGAATTGAATGACACACAAAGATTAATGGCTTTAAAAATAATGTATAATTTTCACTAAGTTAAGACGAGTAATGTCCATAAATGGACATGGGTGTAATTTCTTATAATCGCATTGCACCTCACCCGCAGTGAGTGGGCCCGCATGTCTGTTAGAAAAATTCAACCGCACCTGCAAGATACCTGCTATTTTTTGAAATTTCCCTGTCAAATATAAGTAATTAAGCCAAAAAAATTTCAATCACCGAATTTACTTTCTTTTAATTTTGTTTAATTGAGTGAATGATATCAAACATATTATATTATATAGATTTCGTAGTATAATTAATATTTTACTAACTTAGTATTACACATGTAACAAAATAAAAATATTCACCTGCACCGCACCGTAACCCGTGTGGCATTTGAAATTCAGTACCCGTACAGCATCGTATCCTCTAGGGTGCGGGTAAAACCGCGACTTGCACCTGCGTCCATTTTGGTCATGTCTTATGATGATAATTAGAAAGCTTTAGGAGTTAATCTTAACGAAAACACTTTACAAGCACGATCAGATTTTAAACAAGCCTTTTCAAAATCAAGGAAAAAATTTTGCCTGAACAATTTTTTTCAAAAATACATTATACTTTTGTAGTCTTGATTAGCATGTAGATGTTCTAGTTAAACTTGATTGCATGTTAGGCTATACCACGTGTGATATCATAAATTCTTTTCCAATCAGCGATCGTTTGAAATGAAGAAATTTTAGAAACGTTATCTTGTATACAAATGCAGTGTACCAGCTGTCATTAATTAGACAATTTATTACTTGCTTTAAGCAGAACAATAAAATCGAATATCCATGATGAAATAATTTAAAGTTGCTTTTTATTATTTAACTCAGAAAATACTGCATTTTAGACAAAATAAAATTTGCAATTACATTCTCAATATCATTAATATAACAAAGCAATATATGTACGGTTCAGAATTAGAAACAACCTTTCTTTTGCAGAAAAATATTTAAAAAGGCAATAAATAAAACTGCGTAGCGAAATCCCTCATGATTGACATGTATTTAACAGCTCGTCGTCCCTAATTGTTGATGACGTATGACGTCAGCATGCTGTCAATGGGCGGTAACTTTCAACTGAAAACTTGAAGGCATTGTTTTGAGAGAAATTTTGCACCAACGACGAATTTTTAGTTGTTGGGGGCGGGCATGTTTATGCTTCGACATTATACATCAACTTTATATTCGATTTATGTAATGATGCAAAAAGTTTCAGTGATGCAAATTTTTTATATGAAACTATGGCATAAAATTGCAATGCAATCGCCATGATTCAATAAAATTATTGGTAACAATTAACAAGAGGCATTTTAAATTCAAATTTCCTAAGAACTTAAAAAAGCAGCTGTAGAAACAAGAATGCAATATTGGAATCGTTGATAGGATTAGTAGTAAATGCGATATAATATATATAAATATATTTTTTCAAATACTTTTCTATTTCATGAATGGAATGACAAAAATATACTTAATGCCTGCATGATCATAATGAATTTTTTTGCAGGAAGTTAATACTAATACATCATAAATTGCACTATATATATATAT
>CABFPE010000214.1:604212-643185 GCA_900660155.1 Hofstenia miamia | reverse complement strand
ATAAAAGGCAAGCATCAAGAACAGCTAACCTAAAATTAAAGTTTGTGCAATGGCCCAATTCTTTGGAAATTTGTTGTGCAGAAGAACAAGAAACATGATACTGCTTGCTTTCTATTGAAATATATTTATTTAATTTATTCCTTGTAAAATCTTAATTTCTAATGCAATGTTTTAAGCTAAGTATAGTTCTAAGATAACCTCATTCTAATTTACGACCAAAATGAATTTTAATTAAGGTTAATCGCATCCCATCAAAGCCAATCAAGGAAATGTGAAGAACAACTTTAATTAAGCTGACATTAAATTGATTAAATTCATTCATAAAGTGCCAAGTTCCATAACTCATTTTAGGCACAAATAATCAACACTTCTAAAATTCAAATATTTGAAAGTAAATAAAACAATATTTTAAGATAGTACTGGCATGAATAAATGTATGAAACCGCTATATCAGACGTTGCGGACCCCACGTCTCAATGGGTATGAATGGAATATTTCCTCTAAAAGAAAAGCGAAGATTAGATTATGCTCCCATTAGCCTTAGGCTTTCTGATTAAATGAACATTAAGAATCGTGAGAATTTTGTATTTTTTTTAAGAAATTGGAATTTTCAGTACACTTTAGTACAAATTTTTTA
Organism: Hofstenia miamia; assembly: GCA_900660155.1. Taxonomy (NCBI): domain Eukaryota; kingdom Metazoa; phylum Xenacoelomorpha; order Acoela; family Hofsteniidae; genus Hofstenia; species Hofstenia miamia. The sequence continues at coordinate 642,548 of CABFPE010000214.1, read as the reverse complement.
CATAACGTTCAAGCACCAATTAAAAAAAGTTGTGAGCACTAACATTTTATTATGACATATTGGCTCACAAATTGTTTTATTCAGTATCAATCTTTATATATAGTTCACAAATTTATTCCTGGATTAAATTCATTAAGCTTTTTACATCATTTAATCAGAAAAACCAAATAAAATATAAGACTTTTTAATATAGATAATAGCCCAGACGTATTTTAAATGACTTATATTTTGAAACCAATTAATGTAGCATAATCCCGAATATAGAACCAATTTGTATTATTAGGGGTCAATATAAAAGATTTCGGTGCTATTTTATTATGTTCTAATCCGTGTGCCTTATGCTTATTTCTGATTGGTCGCTGGCTTTCGAGTCATCATTATTGCGCTGCTTTATTCAATTTAAATTGCTTAATAGATGATTGATCGTCTGCTCAGCACTTTTTGTTAAACGTAAATATTTACTTTTGTTAAAGGTGTGATTTCTGATATTGTCCGATTTTTTAATTTAAGTTTTGATTTCCCAACAATCAGTTGTATTATTTTTAATTACATATTTCCTGAACCGCTATTCTATTAACATTTTAGATATAATAAATTTTCCCAAATTGGCCTTTACTTTTCCGGATATATTTTATTGTTTTTTCCTTATTTTATATTAATGCTTAATATGTACATTAGCTGGTGACTGAAACTGAATGCCAGTAACACCTTCTGTACCCTAAGGGATAACGTAGGTTTAGGGGAGTAAGGTTTTTGTTTACATGTACGATAACAAGCCAGTGTGGCCTTTCAACTTTCGATGAACTGAGCGTAGGGATTAGGTTTTCTTTGTTCTGCGCCGGACGGAGGCCATCTCAACTATCAGAAGAACTACCAAGATATTTCTTCCCCGGGTTGTTATTGGAGTATACAATTGGTTCCACGTTACTTCACTAAACTGCAAGTAAGAAGAAAATGCAATTTATTACTCATTAGTTGTTTGTTTGGTTAGAATGTTCCACTGTGTAATAAAGTCCCAAGGAGAGAACATTCTACATTAAGTATTGATATAAAATTTGAAAAGACCATGCACTTTTAAATTAAAATAAACTCATTGCAAGGTCAAATTTTTCTTAGAATATCCTTTTTATAAATAGTGTTTATTTACATACTTCAAATTTTTCAAAAAGTTTGTTACGTGTTTCTTTTTTAGAATATGTGTTTCAGCAATAAATATATTTGACTTTAATTTTAAATTTTTGGGCTGATTGCAAAGTTAAAAAATTATGCAGATAGGCCTACATGTAGCGCGTCAAAAAAAATTAATAGGTCTTTAAGGTTTACTACCTAAGACTTTATCGAAATGCTATGAAAAATAAATTAGTTGCTTCGACAATTGTAGACACCTTCATGCAAAACTGATGTCATCAATCAAATAAAACTTGTCAAATTAGATTTTTATTGTGCATAATTGCGATCAGACGTCGAGTTGATTCTAAAATTGAAGCAAAAGGCCATTTTTCTTCTTAACAACTATTATCAATGTTTCCTTAATTTAGCAGACCGCCACATCAAACAAAGTTAGAAAGTTTGAAAAATTCCACTAATTGGAAGGGATAAAGAATTTATAATGGAAAGACAAAAATCACTAGAGTATATCATTCGCTTTCTTTTTCATAGTATTCCATTTTGTTGGAATCTGTAACCTCTGATATGCGTTATCTACAAAATTAACATTTTGTGTTACCGTTTCATGCAATTTTTGATAAAATTACAAAAAAAACACATTTATTATATATTCGTTACAGGTAAGCTTCGCCCTGGCCAAGGGCCCCAGTGTGTCCCTATCAATATTTTTAAGAGATGGTAGAACTTGTTATACCTTATTACTGTTTTGTATTGCCAGTTTTATTTACCACAATGTGTTAATTTGTTGAATTTTCTTTAATATAGACAAGATATTGATTATTTAAACGCTTTATAGATTCCTTGTTTTGCGCATTTATTTGAAAAAGAATTAAAATAGCTACCTGTGCAACTCTAGAATATAATTGATAAAGATGTCGAAGGTCTTTAATATCGTTCACTTTTACAAGTTATTTAAAATTATCAGAAATAGTCAAAATATTTTTTAATTTGAAAGAAACTATTTGCAACAATATAAAAATTAGTATATTCTGATTTTTATTGCTCTTGCTGCTAAAATACAAAACCTGTCTGTGATATAATTAATTATGCATGTTTTCTGTCCAATTATCTTGCTACATACGTAATTGGGAGGTTGGACGCTATTGATTTCATAAAAGATATGGGAAGTATTTATCAAATAATTATTATATTGCAATTTATATTCTAAAAATAAATAAGAAACAGCAATTTTCTGACGTATACTCACAAAAATATTTGATAGATTTTTCTAAAAAGCAATATCATTACACATAAAGCATTTCCAACTTTATGTATAAAGTCAATTAGAGCAACGCATTAAGAATTTAGATAACGATGTAAAATTTGAATAAATAAATTACAAATTTAAAAGTATTCCATCCACTTAGCACTTGATAGATTAGAAGTAATTTACCCTAAAATTTTGTATTTAAAAGAAATATTGCTAATTTTCATTATTGATATGACCTAAGCATTACAGAGGAATATGGAAATCTTGAAAAATTTATTTTTTAGACAATTACTAATTTTGGAGTAAAAAAATTTATACATTTCAAGCCTTTTATTGTAAACTTTACATCAATATTTTTTTCAGTTTCACGATATTAAAAGTTGGAAAATATCGGTTGTTAACTACAGATTTGTATGCAATGTTAAGCATATGGCGCTCTACACGAAATTTTAGTGTTAGAAAAACAATATATTAAATTTGCATTTGACAAAATGTTATTGAAATTTGCCTATGCAACTAAAAACAACAGTAAACATTTCGATCAATACTAAATTATCCACTCTTCTGTAGAATAGCTTTTTTGACATGAATTTTTCAAAATTCGTATTGTTTCAAATGCTAAAAATTTTCAACCATACGCAGAACTGTCAGCAATTTCCTGCTTAAATGATGTGTATCCTGAAAACGACATAAGTGGTTCGGACTTTTGGCAGATACGAGCCTGAAAGTTGAACTACTAATTAGTTAAACATATTGAAAATTTCTTACAGCAAATTCAGATATTTTTGTGATTTCAAATGCCTTTAACTATTTGATAATATAAATTATAGTTGAGTGTTTCTAATGAAAAAATGCTTAAAATGTTTTTTAACTCAAAGTTACGTGGCTTTTCTTGCTTTTTATAGTTTTTTTAATTGCAGATCCACATACAGTAACAAAATCACACAATAATTAATCGAGAACATTTTAATGAATGAAATTGGATAGATGGAAGCTTTTCAAAAATAACTACAAGTTCTTAATCCAATCAATTTTACAATGTCCTCATTTTGTTCAGCGCCCGCAAGAGAAAAACCGTTTTCACACCTTCTCTAAACCAATTAGAGTTCTCAAGGATACAGAGTTGAAATTATTTATCAAGAATTGAAGAGCTAGAAACGCTGTCATGATTGGCGTTAAAAGAAATTTTCATGCATGTTTAACCACCCTATGCTATAGGATAAGAGTAGTAAGAAAAGTCCTGGTTGCATATATGCAGTTTTCTAAAAATGATCATTTTTTAATAACATTTTACACTTTTCTATTGATTTTGATATGAAAAAGGTGTATTTTAGAAATTCAGGATTTTACAGCCATGGGTCTAAAAACTGCAGCCATTGCAAACCATTTTAACTTATGTACCAATATGATTTTGAGCAATTCTTTGCCTTTTTTCCTCACAAACATATTGGTACATAGTTTAAAAGGGGGTGCAGTGGTTGCAGTTTTTTTGCCCATTGTTGTAAAATCCTGAATTACTAAAAAACACCTTTTTCTTATCAAAATCAATAGAAAAGTGTAAAAAGTTAATAAAAAATGATCATTTTTAGAAAACTGCAAATATGCAACCGGGACTTTTCTTACTAGTGATAAGTTTTAGTAATTAGAAAACGGCAAAAAAGTAGTTGACGTATTTGCGAATAACCTAAATATGTAAATGCCACGAATGCCTAAACTCCTCTTTGTTCATGGTCCATGTATAATATAGTAGTCACTGTTAGAAAGAAATTTTATATTAATATCGTATATAACATGGGCGTAAGCAGTGTTATGTCCTTCACCCCGCCAAGAATAAATTGTTTTTGCAAATTTTACATATTTTACATGTCATAACAGGATTTCTTAAAATGCAGTGGATGGTTTTAGCCTAAAGAAGGCTCTGTTAAGTCTATTTTAATTGGAATATCGTCTGTATTCAACAAAGAAAATATTTTTTATTCTTAATGTTTTACATTGTGTGGAAAAATTAGTAGATAGACCTCCAATTAGAGCGTTTATTATGAATTTCATTAGAACATTTATTGAATACTGTTAGCGTGCAGACAACATAGTAAAAATCGGGTGAATACAAAGCTGGACAAATTGAACAATATTTCTAGTTACCTTAAGGTCTTCATATCTCATCAGAAAAAAATAAAGCATTATAGATTTTTACAAAAAAATCTTTCCTAAAAATATAAAATGTTAGCAACTCCTTTCTCAAATATGTGAGGCGTCGATGAATCTGAGCATTTTTACAAAAATGAATTTATTAGATTAAGCTATTATTTAAATTATTTCTACAAGCTTTAGTATAAATTAATTAAATTAAAATTTATCATTTTTGCAAATATTTTAAGAAAACTATAATTTCGTAATATAATTAAATTTATTAAATATCGAATTGGATTTGTTTAATATTAACACATGATAAATTTTGTAGTGATTTAAACAACGGGTTCGTTAAATTTGCTCAATTAATTGGCTAAGCTTTATTTGAGTTTCAAGAATTTTACTTTGACATGAATTTTGTGGTTTTAAAATCCCAACGGTTTTCCACATTTTCATAAAATTGTCTCTTAGCCTATTAGAAATTTTGCAATTATGGGATACTAACACACCTATTTTTTAATACTCTCTCATGTAGTAGAAAACATTTATGTTAAAGTGTACAGTTCTGGCTGGAAATTTATTTCTATAAGACAAACAGAATGCGAGTTGTACTTTTGCAATTTATTAATGCAGGCTGCATGTAAGCGAGACACGGAGGTAATCATGTTTACTTATTGATTAAATTTCACTTTGATTTTTTGAGAGTTAAGCTTGCCTAGATCAATTTCCAGTTAGTGTTATAGATCTTGAAAAATTAGATACTTTTTATGAAATTTTTTAAAGTCTTTCAGACTATCTCTCTAATTTATTTTCGGATAATATTTCTACGGGAATAACAGTTAACTTCAAAAAAAATTTTTTCTGTAGATAGACCTTCTAAACGCCTTCGTAAGTAAGGTCGGAACTCGTGGCTATTAGCTTGTGAGTTCAACTTTCTGGAAGAATCAATCACAGATTAAAAAAATTTCTTAGGTTAGATACGGATAAAATAATCACATAGTATTTGATAGTAATATAGTCCAATACATAATTTTAATGTTTTTTACAAAGAGTATGAATTTATAATGCTTACAGCGATTGCATTAAAATAAAGAAATTTCTACACTAAGTTAGCTTTAACAATGAAGTACTGTATAAAATTAATTTTATTTAAATATGAATTTAATTATCAAAATTGACTCTCTCCATTAAAGGAAAAAATAATCGATCGATTTACATTCAAAATAAAGTTCAAAGAATTTATTAAATTTTAATTCAATAAGCTAATGTATTATTCATGTCATATCACATGAAAAACCTAGAATTTCCAACATTGTGGAACTTCCCAAACTTTCTTTCAAATGTTACAAATGTGTTTTTGTATGCATAGAAGCTGATGATAAATAAGGAGTTTTGAATTGATTTCAAAGTATAATTTTTTGCATATCACATATATATATATATATATAAGTGATGTGCGAGTAGTCCATTTTCAATAATCGCGGGCATGGGAGGTGGAACGTACACGTGACCGTATATTATATATATATATATATATATATATATATATATATATATATACGAGGGTAAGTCAACTATTATCCGCAAAGCATCTTTAAAATTTATTTTAATACAAATAGAAAAATTACATGTACATTATTTTTCAACATAGTCCCCTTGTTTTTCAATGCACATGGTCCATCGTTGCAAAAGCTTTCTGAAGCCCTCATAAAAGAAGGTTTTTGGTTGAGCTGCGAGCCAGGAATGCACCGCTTCTTTTACTGCTTCATCCGAGGTAAATCTACGGCTTCTTAATGCCTGTTTGAGATGATCAAACAAGTATTAAACCCAAATCTGTTGTGGATGATCTCGTAGGCAGAACCATGACTTATTTGCAGACAATAAGCCACTTTACCTGTCTGTCTGAAGAATCATTTCACGAACACCTTCAATGTTCTCCTCATTTTTGACGGAAACTGGTGGTCCGGCTCTTTCGTCATGCGTAACACTCATACGACCATTTTTGAATTTTTCAATCCATTCGTAAGCACTTCGATGAGACAACACACTGTTTTTGTACTGTACTGAAAGTCTTCGATGAATTTCGGCCCCTGGTACACCTTCTGACCACAAAAAACGAATCACGGAATGTCGCTCTTCTTTGGTGCAAACAGAAAATGGAGCAGCCATGGTTAACGGCATGACCTGTGCAGGCATAACAACAACAAAACCACGCATTGCGCCATCTACGCTTCATGACACTACTACCACCATAACAAGAAATATAACCGCATTGCGGGTAATAGTTGACTTACCATCGTATATATATATATATATATATATATATATATTNNNTTGGTGTTAAACTATTTTTGCTCGCTATATATATATATATATATATATATAATCTTGACAATTAAAGCTGCTACTAACAAAAAATAATTAAATGTAATTTTCATTGCCCAGTGTGTAAATAAAATGCAAACATTTTTCATCATCAATTTCAGATTTTCTAAATTTTATGTATCTAAGCAAAGTTATATTGAAGGATTATTGGAAATTCCGACTTAAAAGTAGTTAACATTTGTAAAAATATAAATGTAGCGTGTAACGAATGATGTGATGTGGAGTTCGAACTTCACATACTATAATAATAATATAATAGCTATGAGTAAAAAGCTTCTAGGAGTTACGTTAACCTCGAACCTTAAATGGACTTATCACGCTGGGGAAGTACGTAAAAAAGCGTCGCGTAATTTATTTTAGACAACTCAGAAATTTCACAAATAGTAACTTTTTGTATACCGTTTTTTCATCTCTAGTTTAATCAATAATTGACTATGGATCTTAACTTTATGTGGTGCTGTCTATATCTCTCGAACGTAAACTCCAGAGAATAATTAATCGCGTTTTTAAAATCATGGCTGGTTGTAGAGAATAAAAATTAATTAAAGTGAAATGATCTCAATGATGTAATTCCTAAACGTCTTGTTTGCTCTGGTCACTTTCATCTTGAAAGATACTTATCAAACTCCAGAAGAAATCAACTTATACCTTTTTCCTCATTATTAGCTAACAGCCATTATCTACTTTTTATTATATTAGTTTATTTGTAATTATAAAATATTGCTGTAAATTTATTTTGGTGGAAATTTATAAATTTCATTTCAATATTTGTAAAATATTTAATTTAATATACATTAAAATAATAATAAAAAATAATAATATGTATATGTAGCGCGTTGCTGTTGGGAAATTATGCGTTGCTTCTTCCAGATGGTTATTTCACTAAGCTGTAAATCTAATTAACAATTTTATTATTGTTATTAACAAAACAAGTAAAAATTTATGATTAAGTATTCAATATACATCTTAATTATTATAAGCTACAGTAAAATTTTATATATATATAAAATAATAATTTTCAGGATAGTTTAAAGACATTTTGCTTATTAGTCAATTATAATTTATGCAAAGATTCACTTATGATAAAGTATTACCTCAAAGAATAGCAAGGAAATATCTTCTCTTAAAAGTAGAACTTTTATTTAAATACTCTCTTTCATTTTATAAGTTTTAAATGAATGCAGTATATTTGGTAGACATTATATATATATATATATATATATATATATATGAAAGCACGTACAAATCATATATACATCTACTTGCGATTATAGCAGATTAAAAATATTCTGAATTGTCGATATGTGGAAAATGACAATAAAATTATAACTGAATTTATTCTTTGTCACTATTCTAACTTTTTGCAGTAGTTGGTTGAACTTTGACTTTATATTTGAATTTAATAAGTGCATTCTATTTAATGTAATGCGACAGCTAAGTTCTTCGCTTTAATTAACATTCAATTAATTCTATTGCATGCCCTTAGCACAATGATTTCATTTAACATTTACAGCTCTTTATTTTTTGGAATTTGTACACAGACCATAACAGCAAATGCAAAAAAAATTCACCTACAATAAAAAGCTATGCTACATACAATTCAATTAAGTTGTGAAAAGAACATTTAAAAAAAGCAATCATGTATGTACATATGTTAGTTTAAAAAACCAAAATCTAATTTTGCAATGTGTTTAATAGTTATAGTGTTTAGCCAAAAATTTCGCCTTCAGTATATTTCGAATATTATCTTAGAGATCTATAGTTTATTATATTTTGTTTCAAGTTGTTCCATATATTTCAAGAAGTCACTGTATGCGCATCCTGCCATAATTTTCATTAAATTTTATATTTATTTATACACCACTGTCTTTGATAGTGAAGACGTTGTTTTTCATAAATTTAAAATTTGAGATGTTCTTAATTTCTTAAAAAATGTAATAAGCAGGCATATTGCATGTGATATGTTGGAGATCAACGAAATATTAAAAGAAAGTTAAGAAAATTCACTTCATTGATTTTATTTTTCAAAACTATTATTTAGTATATGTTGTAGTTAATTCATTATAGTATTCAGTGGCGTACACAAGGTGAACATGTTGAAATGCTCCCCGTCAGGTTTTCAAATTTGATTTTGATTGATTAAATCAAAAAATTTTGGGCAAAAATGGAAAAATTTCAATTCTATGATCGTAAAGTACATTTTTAGTGTCTATTTTCTCAATATTTTTAAAAAATTTTGTTTTTGATAATGACCAAAATGTCACCTTCAGTCAGAAAATTCTGGCTACGCCCTTGATAGTAATTACTAGTATTTCTAATGTCATTTTGAATATTTCTGTGGAAATGATAGTTCTTCCATTTACAACCTTCCGCGAACTAACAGCTGCTATAAATTATAAATTCTATCTACTCAATAAACAATATAACGTCTAGAAAACGTCTTAAAATGGTTTAGGAGACGTTTAGAAATAGCATCTATGTCAGGTGTAGAAAACGGCTTTAAGACGTTTAGAAGACGTTTTACAATATAATTTGTGAACACTAGATGGCATTCAGCAACATTTAGAAATGGTGTTTGATAAGAGGTTTAGAAGAAGTACCTTAAGGCGTCTTGCAACATGTTATACCATTATAAGACGAGCATAAAACGTTTTATTGTGTATGTATATAATATAGAATCATTTATGTATATAAATTATAGCTTTCTATAAACGCTCTAGCACCTAAATCAAATCCATATCTTTTCAGTTCATTTTCAAGTAAATTGTATACTACCGAAGCTGTAGCATTGCCATTGCACTTCAAATATTCTTGCTTAGGTCACATCTTATAAGTTACATAGTGCACAATAATGCCTCTGTTATTCAAATTTGTCCCTAAACTGAATTGGATTTTCTGTTATACCATTTGTTTTTAGGTATGCCATTATTTGATTGGAGAGAATCCCTTGAAATATTTTTGCAAAAAAATAATTTATTGATATTAACCGATATATATATATATATATATATATGTATTGTATATATACATACATATATATATATTATATGTGGGTTTGCTTGGTCTCTATATTTAAAAATTGGAGAAATATTTGAGGACTTTAATTCTTTCGGAATGGAGTTTTGTGCTTAGCAATGCGGCATACAAACGAAAAGATATTCTTTAGAAATTATTCCATAGTACTTATTAATATAGGAGTACCAAAGTTTCTACAAGACTTCCTCGTTAATAATAGAGCTGCTTTTATGTAAATCATTCTCAATAATGCATTTAAAAAAACTACTTTTAACGCTATAAAGTATAATTATTCTTAAGTTTGCATCTTCCAAATTTCTAAAATTTTTTACTTAATCAATTCACAGTTACTTTAAAATTTACTAATCTTTGTTCATTAATTGCTATCTCGTGTATTTCACTGTCTAGCTCTTTATTTTAACTTAAGATTTATTTATGAGGGCTCACCGGACATAAAAATGTTTTAAGGCAATCTATAGCATTTTATCTACTTTATTACCATGTTCCTGTCTAAGTTTCGTAGTTTTGAACTTTCTAATTTGTACTTTGCTAGGCCTACATGACGTTTTCTAAGTCCTATGTATCACCATTTTTTAAGAAAAAATGTTAGAATCATTGAGTTTGTAGAATTCATGATGTAAATTCTTTGCCAAGGATGGTAGAAGCATTTCACGAAATTTGATATAAATTTAACGAAGTTCTTACATAATACCCGTTTACGACTTCTCAGTGTTTTCAGTATCCGAAATATAAAAACAGATATTGTGGTCAGAATAAGAATTGAAAAAATAATTGTAAAATTCACGATTTGAATTAATAGAGTGATCCATTAGGGCCTTCTATTGTTATAATTATTATTATTATTATTATTAATATTATTATTATACAGGTAATGTAATTCTAGTCAAGAAATCCTATTAAATTGGACAACCCTCGGATAATGTAATTTATTTTCCTGAAAAATTTCAAACTTTTTTATGTAAATACCCAAGTACTTAACTCTAGGAAAGGCTTCTCTATTTATTTTAACACTTGTGTAACATATCGCTACAATTTTGTGTGAAGTTTTGAAGCAGATTTCCTGCGCCTTCATTTCATTAATGTAGAAATTCTTCAGGGTGCAAATGTCGTCTATAATAATATTTGTGTTCTTGAGATGATTCCCTCTTTGATTTGTACAGAGTAAGCATCAGAGTACTTTGATACATTGACTTCAATCTTAAACTACTCTTGGATATGTCGTTTGTAGACACTAATCGGGCCTCCTTGTGGGACGCCAACTTCAACATGCCTTTTGAATACCGTGACCATATTGAATGCATTGTCTCCACTTATGCATTTACTGCTGTAACATCTTCGCAAGACACAGGGAAATTAACTGAACATCGCTGAGAAGATCATTATGTAGAACAGTATTGAATGCCAAGGAATAGTCCAAAAAATAAGGCCATAACACAAGATGTATTCCGTGAATCCAAATTAACGGCAATATAATCAATAGTACACAATAAAGCATTGGTTGTAGATCTACCGCGTTGAAATGCGAAATGAAGTGCATCAAAAATTTTTTATTAATGAGCGGGTAATCGTCATCGTCATAAAAGTTGTCAGCACAAAGAGAGCAGGGACTTCGGTCTTTATGTTTGTCCTTATTAAATCGAGTAAAGAAAGAGTTATATTCATCGGCTTGTTTAGAAGATAGGATAATTTTATCAGGTGTATTCTTCAAACGATAACGGATCTCAGCATTGTACCAGACTTGTCAACGAGGCGAGCCGAGCCGAGCCGAGCCGAGCCGAGCTTAAAAATGTCGGCTCGTTGACAAGTCTGCATTGTACTCACTCTTTGACATATTTTTAATTTTCTCTAGACGAGTGGAATATGAAAAGGTGTTGATGCACTTTTGTATACTATTCCTTAATGTACTGTCACCTAATACAATAGCTTTTCGCTTAGCCTTTACAAGTTCACGCAGTTCATGAGAATTTGTGAGTTTTCCTAGGTGAGTTAACTTTGTTTATATTGTCTAGGTGCGCACAACTTCAAAAATAAAAACTTTAATAATCATTTAATGCTCATTTGGTGCAAAATAATATCTTTACGAAATGCTTTTTAGAGAAGTTCCTTATTTAAATGTATACGTTCCTAGTATAAATTCAAGATATTCGAATTTTGATTGCTACCTCTAAATCAGCTCTCCTTGTTGATCTTATATACTTAGGTACAATAGCTATGCTTATTCCACTACCTTCTTCTCCATCATTTGTTTTGCCAACATTGAATAGGCCTACGCATTAGTTATGACAATTAATGAATTTTCACCGCGTGCTTCAAACAGTTCCCTGAGTTCATTTTGATGTGCTCCTAAGTTTTTGGTACTCAAGTAAACTATTTTTACCTTTCTTTTAAGACAGTTTAAAACTAAATTTCAATCTGAATTATTATGATATATTGTTGAACTTGGATGACATTATTGATATTCATTCCCAAAGACTTCCGAATGTTCTTGAGATTTAACAACGCTAAATTTTGCATTTAAAAAATATTTTTCATTTTCTGCAAAAGCAAGTCGATGCATATTTTGAAACGCCTTAGTTTATTTTGTTTACGGAGTAGAAAGCAATAGTAAGTTGTGCCAAAACGGTCATATTTCTAGGTTTTTTAAATCGCCCCAATTCAATTTATGAACTTTTTTTATGTATTTCAATATTTGTTTTGTACTAATGCTGAAAAAATCGACATTGCCATTTGAGCGTTTCAATTTATATGGGGATGTACACTCATTTAGCTGCTCAGGTCAACTGACAAGGGCATCAATGCATTTTGAACTGGAAGTTAATTCTTCTAGTAGCGGCGAATGATATTTATTTCATTGAAGCTTCTTAATGTTTTTTAGTTAAATTTAGTTTAAATAGATCATGCCGCACTATCGGAAGGGTATTGATATTGGATTCGCATAATTACCATAGCTGTTTTTTATAGTTCCCTAGCTTCACGTGGATAACATTCGCGATTACATAATAATATAATTCGAGTCCTGATTCAGACTATATGCAATACGTTTAGCAATTCACATGGTAAGTCGACTCCTTGATTCGACTTCCTTCTCATTATATATATATATATATATATTGTAATGAGACCAAAACCTAAGAAATTTGTAATATAACTAATATTTTCAGATTGATATCAAACATACGTATGAAAACGTAAAAGAAAAATTGGTAATCTCAAAACAAATTAAATTTAAACATATAAATATGTAAAATAGCCGATATTACAATTTCAAAAGTGAATTGTGCCTTAGGCTGAGCGAAAAGAAGTATGGTTGGGCTTAACACATACAGGTTCCATATGTGACGAGATTTAGATTGCAAATCATGATTTTTGCAAAATTCTGAAGGTTTGGGACCATACAGTTCATGTTGAAGAAATGATAATTTCAGAAAGTTTATGTAAATTGGAGACTTTGGTTTTTATCTTTTCGGCTAATAAAGGCACATTTAAGTGTGTGAGCAATTGAACACCTCGATAATTATTCATGACCTAATTATCCCCATTTCTACCTCTCACTTCATCCCATTTTCTTAACCCTCTTTTCCCTTCATTGTCTTTGATTTCAGTCCTTTGACATTTCTTTGACATCCTTCAAATGTCAGTGGTTCTAACATGAAATTCTTTTTGGATGACTAGGTCATCATAATAAAGATTTTTTTGATCTATATAATGAATTAAACGGTTTGGATGATTCAAACTAGTTTTTACTTAAGATAGTACCCATAATCCAATTGACAGAATAAATTTCAAAGATGATCGAAATAAAAAGCAATGAATGTAAACTAAAACAAAACATTTATAGGTAAAAGTCTTCTCCTTTTGTGTTTATCCTTGCATTTGGAATCAGTTCCAAGTTCTTTCGACGTAAACCTAATGAAGGTTTTCTGCTGATACCACTGCGACTGTATGTCGTATATTTTCTTATCTTTTCTTTTGATAATAAAATTTAAGAATGCAATTATTAGAAATAAATAATCCCAATGAAAATTACAAAAGCAGATACAGAAAATATGTTCTCGTTAATATGCAAATTGCGAAAGACAATATGGCTGCTAGTGAAAATTTATGTGCTCTTTTACTAAATAATAAACAGCGCAGCCTGTTTAAATTTTAAATTGTCAGTGTTATGCGCAACTCTGATAGAAGCCTGTTCTATTTTTCATAAAGCTTTGTAGTTCAGTTAGCAAATTAATAATGATGCTTCAAGCACCTAATAATATTTATAATTATAATTACATTCATTTTAGCTCCATTTAAAATTCTGCGTAATAGTATAAAATGATTTTGGCTGATTTAACATTGTTTGAATTACATCGCGTAATTTAATTAAGGGTGATTTTCCGCTGAACATCTAAACAGCATTTGAACGACTGTTTTAAAGAGTCAATAACAGTAGTGACGTAAAACTTCCTATTTTATAATTTAATAAGGGAACGAAAATATTGAAGCATATACTTTTGTTTATGAGATTCGTAAAGCATATATTATAAGCTATAGTCAAAATAACCATGTTGAAATCAATATTAATGGTCTTAAATCAATGTGCAACTTACAAATGTTAACATAAAATTCAATTTTTTATAATGTCTTTGCAGGAGATGGCTTATTTATAACGTAATTGTTAACTGATATATTAACTACAAATAAGAAATATCCGTTGCCAAATATTGATTCTGTCTTTTAATAACTTTTAAAAGCATTTCTTTAAAAAACCTGTCGAGTTAATGAAAGTCTCAACCTGTGTGTAAAAACTTTCACTTTAGTTCAGTTTGAATGAGATTTATACATGAATTACTAGTAAAATAGTTAGGAGGGTATTAATACGGTAAGATGAGGGAACTACATTCTTTTCATAGGTTAGTTTTGCTGTTTTTCGACATATTTTTCGAAATTTTTGTAAATTTGCTGAAGAAGACTGATTCATCTATATATAAAAGGTTAGTAATTTGTGGTTATGGAATTGTGCGTTGAGTAAGCACATTTATAAGCGTTTTAGTAATGGAGATGGGCGAAAATTCTTCAAGCGGGAAGAGGATGGACTGAGGCTGTTCAACAAGGGGCTTCATCTTTCTAGCCATTTTGGTGCTTTCTCTGATAGAAAATTTTGTTAAACAATTTCATTTACTACATAATGTGAAACTTTTTGACATAGTTAATAATAAAATTTATTGTTAAAGATGCATTATCTATAATAAATTAGATTAACTATGTGTTTCAAGGACATTGAATAAACATAGATTTGACAAAATGCGGCTTGGAATTTATCTGGAAAAGTCGTTACAATGAATTTATCATAAACAGTCAGAACACATGCCAACTAAAATTTTAGAATTGTATTTTAAATAGGAAAAAATAAATTGAATTATATTTGTGTAATAAGCAGTTGCAAAGCCTAAAATGGTTCTTATATGTGTTTTTTGGCTATAGGCTAGCAGCCATATGACAGTAATGTAAAAGCTGCTTGTTATTTCTTCATCATTATTCATAAACTTATGGATAACAACAAAAATTGGATGTCTGTTTTCAGCAATGCTTAAATTTTTCGAATTACTAGTGAATTGCAATTTAAGAGCTTCAGCAAATTTAATTAAAGAACCAGAAATGGTTCGTAAAGCATTCTCCGAGGCTATTTGACACTCCTATAAATCTAAGACTTCAATAGCAATTATTATAATATGAAGGAGAACTTCTGCTAATGCCATCAATATATTCTAAATATCAGATGAATACATATGAAAATTGTTGAATATTTTTTAAAACTGCAAAAAGTAAAAACAACATTTCAAAATAATTCCTTAAATAAGCTTAAATTCGGTAGGTGTCATATGATATGTTCTCACACATTTTTCATCACTTAGAAAAATTGATTGAACTAATTCATTATAAATTATGTACTACATCTTAACTACAAAAATTTGTATTATTTTAGAGATTTAGAAACTATAATTTCAAAATCTTAACCTAGCATTCAATTATAAAGTTTGTTTTATTTACACATTTTAATTTTATAGAAGTAGAATTTGTCTGATGTTTTGAATCTATAACTATTGTGTTACCCCTGAAAATTGAATGCTGAAGAGTTGAGCCCATCTCTGTAATAATGGCCATGTTTCGGAATCTAATGAAGGCATTGATATAACACGTTATCTTTACAGTTATTTTAAATTTCTAATGCAAATGTATCGAGTTTTCCCTTTTGTTGCTAACACTTAAATAGCACAACAATTCTGCCCTACATTCTAACAATAAAATTTTGTTTTATCTCCAGAGAATCTCGAATCCTTTTAGCTCATTTATTCTAGCAAATGTTGCCGGAAACTCATGGATCATTGACGCAATTTCAATGCATTAAATTGCATTTTTACTAACGTCTGCGATAATAAAATCACATATTATTGTATGAATAATCTTTTCATTTACACTCCGAAAAACGGGTGGTTTCTTACGATAGGTCTAACATATTGATAATCTATATCTAGGGATGACCCGTTAAAATACTGTAAAATTCAAAAAAAAATACATAAATGATAAATAGAAAGAAGAAAGAAAGAAATTTTTATTTTTTAAGTACTCGCAACCCGAAGGTTGAATAATAGTACACGTTTACAAAAAAGGGAAAAAGGTGACATAGGTACAAAAAAGGAATGATTGCTTGACGATCTGGAAATGTGTATCCTCATGTACCATAGAAAGTGTCATAACTTCGGTTGATTTGAGAGTATACGAACGACTTGGACGCCCTTGTTGTGCAATAATGGGGCTGCCAGCAGCGCTGATTGCGGAGATCGTGGCCAGATTGAGATTTGGTTGGTGGTAGCAATAAGTGAAGCGGGTGCTGTTCATTTTGCATTTGTTTCCATAGGCGATCACAAGCCATTTGACGTTTTGTACATAATGTTATCACATTTAGAGATTTGCTTTACTAAAGATCCCGAGATTCGTAAGTTCGGTAACTGTTGCCGAACATCTATTTTGAATCATGAGTGTCACGGGCAAATATGTTTGTAGAAATTAACACTTTTCTGGAAAAAATTATATGCTAATGGTAATTAAAAATATTAATAGATGCCAAGCATTAAATCGATTTTACAATTAACTTTATGTTTATTGTTGGCTGACGTCCTAAATAATCGGGATTGCTATTGCATGTTGCCTTGACAATTATGTATTTTTTGTTGTTGTTAATCGATAAATACTAACTGTATTCATATGTTATTTATAAAGAGTCAAAAGCAATTTATTGCAAAAATTCTTTAGTAAAAACTATAAACTAAAAACTATTTACAAAATAATAGTAACATATACATATATAATTGTGTGGTGTGTGTGTACATTATCTAGGATCATGCGAAATTTTCGAAGGAGTGTAGTGTATTATATTGTCATTAAGTATGCATTGTCTGTGAAAGAGGAATGTTCGCACTTTTTTTCTAAATTTTTTGTAGTTAATTTCCATTTTAATTTCATGGTCTAAGTTATTCCAAATTTTAGTTGCTATGTGGTGAAAACTATTTAAATGTTTATCTAAGCATACAAATTTTTGAGAACGTTCATTTAACTTAATATATTGTTTTAAAAATGAAAGAGAAGGTGTACCAGATTTACACTTAAATAATATTGATACCATATGCATTTGAATTCTGTAATAAGGAGCTAATATTTTATATTGAATTCGATAAACGGATGAACTGTCATGTTTTTGCCCAAAGTTAAGTGTTTTAAGACACCAATTGAAAGTTTTAAATAATATTTTTATTTATTTTAATTGGCAATGCCAAATTTCCAAGAAATTAGAAAATGTAAGATTTACACTGTTCATGTAATTATGTGATATAATGTTGACAACTACCTATCATTCAACGAAAATTTTTCTTGAATTAGTTATAAATTTGACATTTCCAAGATAATCCCACTCACCCTGCCGAAAATAGCAGCGACGGCTCTAATTATAAATCACATATTATATGATACTATAACGAAAATGAATCATATATAGGATATTTTTACGATATATTTGAACAATGAAATTTATTGTTATATTTGATAATTTCTGGTTAGCTATGGGGCCAATTAAATAATAACAAAATGAATCATAAGTATAAATAAATAATTACTTCAATTACTGCAGATTTATCAATCACTTTGATGCAGTGTTTTAAGGTTTTAAGTAAAATATTTATTGGTGACGACCAGATTTTGTCATCGAAGCTTGGAAGAGAGATATCATAGGGTGATTCGACTCTGAATTGAATAAAGAACCTCTACAACAATCTACCAGCGTCCTAAGCACTGCCATTTCTCTCAAAACTTTTCAAATTTTGATGGGTATCAAACTAGAACTAAATTAGAGTGAGTTAAATTTGTAGGAAAGCATCCCATTATCCTACCACTATCACCAACTACATGCATTTATTACGTAAATGGTAAACTTTTCATTATGTTTTTAGAGCATGCATTACTATTATAGTTTCTAGTTTACCTAAAGAGTGACGTATTCCATCATCAGTTGCTTTGACAGGTCTCGGTCTCGATAGACATGTTTGCTTCCGGTGATGCAAAGTGTTCACTTTTTAATGTCAATTTTGTTAGCTCAAGAGAATACAGCAATTAGTTAAAAGATAAAATTATAGTTGCAGAAGTATTTATAATAATGAATAGCAATTTATAGTCTGTGTTGCTTTCAAATCCACTATTTAATTTCATGATTTCTTTTACAAAAATTTTTTCATTGCGTCAGTGAAACAAATTAGATTTGTTTAGTAAATTACTAAACTCTTCTACACTATGCTTCTTCTTCATCTTCCTCAAATGCATTTATTGGAAATAATATCCCTTATGATGTATGAGTGTGCGCGCCTTTAATCACACAACCACAGTATGTTTCGCTCTGTGTTAGAAAAATATATCCCTTTAGAGAAAGCAATTATAAAATAAGAATATATATATATATATATATATGTATATATATCAAAAAATTTATGGCTATAGAAACTGAAATAACTCTGAAATCAAAGTAAATACTATGCTAACTAGAATTATTTACAATTATATAAAAACCACAATTGTTAAATATTGGTTCTCACGTGTTAAATTTACAAGTAGTGCTAAGAAATTATTGCTTTTGCAAAAAAAAATTGGAAAAAATTTTAAATGCTTATAGTTCAGTAAATATTCAAATTATTCAAAATACATAGTTCACAAGATTGCTCCCAACAGCTCATTATTTTGCTAAGCTTCATACAGATTTACGCAGCAATGGGAGGCATTTAGTTAGCAATTTTTTATAAATCAATTAGAGTTGAACATGACGCCTTGAAGGACTCAGCAGCCACAACAATGATATAAGTTTTTATTTTACGAACTATTGTATGGAATGCTTCCTTTAATCATATCTTACACAAGAAAGCTCCTCTCAACTCTCAACTTTGCATTGCAAGTGTACTGACTGCTACTTTTCAGTCAATATTTTTTGCTTTGGTGATGGTGGTTTTTCCTAATCTTCTTCTGATGGTTGTTAATGAATGAAGAAATGCTAGTAAATTTCAATATCTTCTGGCAATTGCGATTTCAACATATGATCAGATAGAAAAGATATTACAAATTATTTCATTTCATGTGTACATACAAAGGCTAATATCCGCAGAATTTGAAAATTATTTGTCTAAACTACTGATAAAGTGAATGTACTGGCCGTTGGGCATGAAATTTTGGTAGACGTGAAACAATGCTTCAACAAATGCCTTGAAGATATCAAATAATTTAACGAAAAATGTGCATTCATCAAGAAATAATGGGGCCGGACTAAGATTGAATGCAACCTCTTAACCTTCATTACACAAGACTTCAATATTTAACTCTTATACAATCAAAAGATTTGGACTTAGTTCAAGCTTTTAGCAGTGAGAACATTCTAAGAAAAAAGTTCTAAATCACATACAAATTTAAAGGATATAATCTGAAATATTGCACTCACATAAAGCGCATCTATAGAATATTTTCTCAACCAATCCAACAACAAGGAAATAATAGAGTGTGGTATGATTTATATATATAATATATATATATATATATATATATATATATATATATAATATATGTATTGTATATATATATATATATATATGTATTGTATATATTGCAATTGAATAATCTATTTATGTTGAGCAGAAATGTGAACAAAGGATTGGGTTTATTTATAAAATTTAATTTAGGAAATTATCCCATTGATTAGAAGAGCCTAATCTAAGCAGTAAAAAAGTAACGATTGTTAATTTTCACGAAAATACATTGGAAATAAGTATTTTAAGAAACATTAGAAATGTAGTAATTCTAAATAAATCAATTAGCCTAATTCCTTTCAAAACATTCTTATATTTCCTCTAGAATAAAATTTTCAACTACAATTT
The DNA here is from genome assembly GCA_900660155.1 of Hofstenia miamia. Classification (NCBI taxonomy): domain Eukaryota; kingdom Metazoa; phylum Xenacoelomorpha; order Acoela; family Hofsteniidae; genus Hofstenia; species Hofstenia miamia. The sequence continues at coordinate 622,178 of CABFPE010000214.1, read as the reverse complement.
TCTCATTTTTTTACACAAAACTCGATGGTCATGAATGAATTCCAAACGCAATTGGTAATGCTTACTGGTTTGCAAAAATTGAGTGCTTTGGATTACCATTATCGGTACTAGTAATACTTTATTCAAGAAAAAAACATTTTTCAAAGTATATTTTCATGACACTAAATTAAGTTGTTTATCAATTCATATAAATTTACGCTTCAATGTAATAAGCAATTAGGCAATATTTACAAAACTGAATTTTTGAAAATAAAATTAAATACTTAAAAATTAAATTTTATCATCTAGCAAAAAATGTGCTAAAACAGAAAACTCGGTTTATGTTTTTTTATAGTCGATTTCGCCTTTTTGGGTATACTAAATCACTTGCAAATTTAAATGGAAATGTGCTTTCAGTTGACAGATTTGATTAATCTTTTTGTAAGAAGACACCCAATAATATCATAATAATAATAATACATTGCACCTCTGAAAATTCAAATAGGTTCTATAATGATAAATCCTTATTAAGATAACAAAGAAAATTTTTTGAAATGTTTCCTAAATCACATTATTTCAATTAACAATACCAAACAATAATGTTTTTCATTATTTGAAGTAATTTTAAATTTATCCAAATTCATTTTATGCTATTTTAAAGGACAAGCTGTTTTTCTACAAAAAATTTTTTCGAAGTCTATCAGCACATTTGAAAATCATGAGTTGTGGATAGGTCTATTGTGGAACATGCTTTAATCCAATGTTCGAATTATCTATTAAAGCGTGGTTGAAGTTGTTGAACAGCTCAATAGTTTTTATTTGAAAGCTTCGATTTGTTTGAAAAAGATTTAAGTTCTCTCCATACACAATATAAATGTATTTATAAGGTTTTAAGCTCCTACAAGCAATAAGGAACTTTGATTAGTTCTAGATATGTGCAAAGATTTCCCAACCCCATTGATAAGGATCAGAGCCGAGCGGCGATTTAACAGCGAAAAAGAAAGAGAATCTCTTCTATCAACTAATGATTTCGGATTGAGCATATTTTTTAGGTTTAAAAATAATTTCTAGGATCATGAAAAATTGGAAGAAATGCCCAGGTTGTCTAAGCCTAAAACGTTTGGTCATTGCCCACAATACAAATCCAATTTTAATTACTATTTTACAATGGGGCACTAATCGCTTGGCTTAAATTTTATTAAGCAGCGTCTTTTTAAATCTAAAAATAAATAACCCAATCATTGTTTTACAATTTGTGAGGATATCTTTGAAAATATGTTAAAGGTCCATAACTCACAAAATAGTGAAGATATCTAAAATTTAAAAACAGAATTAGATAGATAATCTTCTTCTCCTCCATATTTATCCTTAATTTGCAGTCTTACGCTATCCCATCAAACCGCACTTGTTGCTGTCAAGTGCATTAGACCGCTTTATTATCTTAATACATTTTCCTTTGAACAAAGGCATATATATTTTCATATACGTCAAAATCACAAAATTCCCAAATTTCCAAATATGCGTAGAGAAAATAAATTAAAAATGTGGACAAAACTGTGTGACCTTAAGGGTGAAATTGCCAATTTAGAGTTAAAAAGCATAATAATAACATCATTTTCTGTTTTTAAAATTGTAAATAAAATATTTGAAAAATGCTATATTTAAATATACTAAAAGTAGGCATTGCTTATATTGTCTTGGTCTAAGAACCGCCTGTGATGACGCCGCTTTTTGTCTTTTTATTAAATATATTGTGTAGGTTTATTATTAATACAGCGAATGAATTACATCGCTATTGTACACATATTTTGAAATAACTGAATTACAAGACATAGCTTATCAAAAAATGTTGGCATTCTCTATCAGAAGCGAAAATAATGAAATTCTGCGTTTTATTAATTTCTGCTTTTGATAACTGGTAATAATATTCAAAAGAATAGAATTTATAACCGCAATTTCAATACGATCCCCTCGTAATCAGAATATTCTTCTGACGGTTCATTAACTCAGCTGATACTATTGTCTCCTCGCATTGAATTTTGCTCAAGGTTTCTATGCAAATGAGATCGGAATACTTTTAAAAGATACATTCCTTGCATTCATTAACTTTTTACCTATTTATAATCATACGGCTTTAAGGTAAACGTATGCAATATCGGTATTAATTTTTGTGAACAGTCATGCATTCCTTCACAACATGACTTATTAATCAATCAGGTATTTGTGTTCAAGCATAATTAACTTAATTATTATAGCAGGTAATTGAATCTTAAAATACATTGACACTAAAACTGAATTTTTATCAATTTACTTCTTTCGCATGAATTACCATTAGAAGTAGTTTTTCAACGATTCACGAAGGTTAGTAGTTATTCTACTCAGAAATGAAAAACCAGCCTGGCTCGTTCTTTTTACGTTATTCGCAAGTCAATCAGCCGAGCCATGTTAACCTCTAGTTGTACTGCATAATCAATCACATTTTCAACCCAAAAACATCCATTTTCCAGATAACATAATGATATTGCTGACGTTCAGTTGTTTTTTAATTTGTAGTTGAAATAAAGAACACGAAAGCAAAATATTGCATAGAACAATACATATCATAAAGTATAATATATGTTTTTAATATAATATGCTTACGTTAGAGTCCTTTGCTGGCAAAAACAAAACACGAGACGATACCAACTTTTCAAATTAAGCCCAAACCAGCACAAGTTTGATTTTGTGTTTGTTAGCACACTGTGATGTTTTATACTTTTATATTTGCTATTATATGACTGTAGTATCTCAATTCAGAATCAACGTAATAAATATGTGGATAATTTGAGCAGGCTTAATCTTAATATAACCAAAAATAGATGTATAGTTGGCTGCAAAAAAAATGAGACTAGAAAAAAGGCATATTACTTTTGAACTACTGAAAATAACAACTCAAGAAAGGTAAGATTTTAAAGATACATTAAAGGACTATAAGTATAAAGCATCAAAGTCTAATTTGTTTTCCTTCTGTAGAAATAACTTCATTCAAACGAACTGAAACTGATTTCATTAAATTGGACTTCATTTCAGATGTCAAAATGTGTTGACTTTCTTGGATTTTTTCTTTTAAATCGGATATATTTTTCGGATTTTTCTTCTCAACGTCATTTTTAATATCTGCCACACGTTTTCGATTGGAGAAAGATCAGCAGAACTTGGTGGCCATTGCAAAAACTGGATATTATTTTCAGAAAACCAATTTTTTGTCTTTGCTGACGTGTGCGGGGTTGCTCCGTCCTGTTGGAGTATCCATCCATCATCATATAAAGCATCAGCATAAGGCATAAATTGACCTATAGTTTGGCAATATCTTTGACGGTCGATTGTGGCTTTTCCGTCTAAAATTTTCAAATAAAACCCACGATAGGAAAGTGCTCCCCAAACCATAATTTTTTGGTCGAACTTTGGAACCGCTTTTGTTGGTCTTGGACATTTCTTTGACCTCCACACTTGTACTTTGTTTCTGTGTAGTTGAAATACGCACTCATAATTTATCCAAACATCTTCAAAAGTGTAGTCTTTCCAATCTTTCACGAAATTTAATCTTTTTTCTTGATGTTCTTTTGTAATCAGAAGTCGATTTTTTCTGCCAATTTTTGTAACTCCACTTTTTTCAGTGTTCTCTGAACTGTGGTTTCATGCACAGAGATGTCGGCTTCAGTTTGAAGTCGGTTTGCAATTTTTTTTCCAGAAATATAGGGATTTTTTAGAGCAATTGCGACTGTTTTCTGAATGAATTTTCCAATAATTTTTCGAGGGCGTCCACTTCCTTTTCTTCTTTTGAGAGATTCTCCTTGTCGATTTTTTTTCAGCTTTCGAAAATAAGTTGATCGAGAAATTTGCGATGTCGCAAAGGCGTTTTCAAGCTGTTTCAACGTTTCCATTCCGAAGAAATCAAGTAGAAACTTTGCAAAGCAAAACAATTTGTTTGGTAAGGGTTTTCAAATAATTACGAAGTACCAGTTTAACTTTTTTGTTTGACCATTTTAAAGTTCACAAAATTCTCGTTGTCTTTTATTTTTATAGTTTTCCTCTAAAACGTCTCAATACGTTTCCACAAAGCGTTAAAAAATAGGTGTTCAGTCTCATTATTTTTGCAGCCAACTATACGTTACAGAGACCAGTGGTAAAAAATTGAGCGGAAGATGTAACCAAATCTCTTTGTCCCTCGTATGTCTGGTTTGGATCGCATATTTCATTTTGGGTCCCAATTTTTTTTAGAAACATGGAGTAATTTAATAATGTTGATGTGTATTATCAATGTCGAGTGTATTTCATTTAATGATTATATAGTTCTGATCATTTATTGGAGTAAATGCATATAATTTACTAAAATAAATAAATGTTTGTTATTTTAAAAATAGTACACTAAAAAATTTATTATTTTTTGCCTGCTTGTGTAACTTTCAATTCTAACGAAAAAGTTTCAGTCATTTTTCGAAAATAACGATGCATTTAAGATGATGGCAATTAATACATTTGCATTAATTTTCTCATATCCCTGAATGTAATCAATAATGGCATTCAAGATAAATTTGAACTTCTCTTAACTCATTCTATGCAAGTGAAAAAAATACAATGCTCTAACATAATTCGAAAAATATCTGTCATTAAACATTTTTAAATGAATAATTTTTAAGTTGCTTTAATAGCTACAATAGATATGCTATACTAAAGCTTGCCTAGAATACATGAAGTTCAAGAACACATTGTCTAACCTAAAATAGAACTTCATATGAAGAACCATGATTTATTGCTAGTGCAAAGAGGGTACTATTACAGTCAGGGCATCTCAATATCGCAATCATTAAAATTGAACAATTTTGAAGGATGAATAAATATATTGTAAACAAAAATCTATTTTAATTCTCACTGAGATGATCACATTATGTGCTACTAAATGCAAAACCAATGCCCTTCGAAAACTCGTTTTGATCTTTTATTTATTTATGAGGAAAGACTCTCAGAAAATATTTCAAGTTCTGAAAGAAAGTACAGAGTTGGAAACGATAAATTTTTCCTATTCTTCCACAATATTTGTTAAGTCTAATGAAAACTGAGAAATCTGTAAAAATATTCTTTTTTAAACATATGGATATTTTACTGCTGTTGGCACAACCCTAAACGCTCCAACTCCGCACATTTCTTCGTATGTGACAAAAACTGTGGCAGTATTGTGATTTCTAATGTGAAACCCACTAAATTCCATTTTTTGTAAATTTAAAACAGCTACTAATAAAAATATTGATTAAATTATCAGCGTCAAATATTGAATTTGGCATTTTGTTTTCGCAATTAGTTGATTAAAGAACCAGATTCTTATTGTTTTAAATACTGCAGATTGCAGAATTAAATATGTAATCAGTATTTACAAAATCATCAATGCTTGCTCTGAAACAAATTTATATTTTTCAATTTTAGACATATGTTGATAATGTTTTGAAATATATTAAATTGGATGCAAAGAAAGAAATTTCGTGACTTAGCTAACTATTTACATAGTTGCCAGATACTAAGTGCAAAAGAGGGAGACTCGCGAAAAAAACGGAAAACTTCAAGAACTGTTTTTTAAACATCACAGTGCAACTCGTTGCATGTTTTGCCTCTAGATACTAAACAGACTTGTCAACGAGCCGAGCCGTATTTGATATACAACTAGCTCAAAACGAGCCTTTTTTAAGCAAAGCAAAATTATTGTACTGCTTTTAATTTGATTAGGTAGATTTTTCTTATTCTTTCATTAAATATGCTTTTCTTATAATATTATTTTAGAAATCTTTCTTAAATAATAGGATGCAAAAAATTCTGAGAGCAGAATATTTTTANGTCAGGGCATCTCAATATCGCAATCATTAAAATTGAACAATTTTGAAGGATGAATAAATATATTGTAAACAAAAATCTATTTTAATTCTCACTGAGATGATCACATTATGTGCTACTAAATGCAAAACCAATGCCCTTCGAAAACTCGTTTTGATCTTTTATTTATTTATGAGGAAAGACTCTCAGAAAATATTTCAAGTTCTGAAAGAAAGTACAGAGTTGGAAACGATAAATTTTTCCTATTCTTCCACAATATTTGTTAAGTCTAATGAAAACTGAGAAATCTGTAAAAATATTCTTTTTTAAACATATGGATATTTTACTGCTGTTGGCACAACCCTAAACGCTCCAACTCCGCACATTTCTTCGTATGTGACAAAAACTGTGGCAGTATTGTGATTTCTAATGTGAAACCCACTAAATTCCATTTTTTGTAAATTTAAAACAGCTACTAATAAAAATATTGATTAAATTATCAGCGTCAAATATTGAATTTGGCATTTTGTTTTCGCAATTAGTTGATTAAAGAACCAGATTCTTATTGTTTTAAATACTGCAGATTGCAGAATTAAATATGTAATCAGTATTTACAAAATCATCAATGCTTGCTCTGAAACAAATTTATATTTTTCAATTTTAGACATATGTTGATAATGTTTTGAAATATATTAAATTGGATGCAAAGAAAGAAATTTCGTGACTTAGCTAACTATTTACATAGTTGCCAGATACTAAGTGCAAAAGAGGGAGACTCGCGAAAAAAACGGAAAACTTCAAGAACTGTTTTTTAAACATCACAGTGCAACTCGTTGCATGTTTTGCCTCTAGATACTAAACAGACTTGTCAACGAGCCGAGCCGTATTTGATATACAACTAGCTCAAAACGAGCCTTTTTTAAGCAAAGCAAAATTATTGTACTGCTTTTAATTTGATTAGGTAGATTTTTCTTATTCTTTCATTAAATATGCTTTTCTTATAATATTATTTTAGAAATCTTTCTTAAATAATAGGAAGAGCTATGGTAAAAATTCTGAGAGCACAATATTTTTAAGAAAAATATCGAACTGAAACGAGCCTCATTGAAAGTTTTTGTGTGTCGAGCCGAGCCGAACTTACAGCAAATTATAATGAGCCGAGCATTGAAAATTCTGCTCGTTGACAAGTCTGATAGTAAAGTATGAATTCCCTCTGCAAAAGCATTTTCCAGGCTATTCAGTATCTGTTAATGTAAAAAATATGTCGATTTTATATCACTAATAAATGTTAGCAAGAAGTAAGAAAACAAAGAAAAAGTGCAGACAACAATTCATTTATGTATGCTATCTTTCCAGATTTATAACAGTAAATAAACAAGTCATTCAAATTTATATGAAATTTTTCAGATTATTGCAAAAAATACTATTTAAGCAGGAAAGAACCATAAAAAACAGGACATTTTTTATTGAGAGCAGGAGACCTGTTAGATCTCCTGCTCAGTGCGGCTAGGTCTGGGAGATCAGTAGGTAANTCTGCTCGTTGACAAGTGTGATAGTAAAATACGAATTAACTCTGCAAAAGCATTTTCCAGGCAATTTAGTTTCTGTTAATGTAAAAAATATGTCGATTTTATATCACTAATAAATGTTAGCAAGAAGTAAGAAAACAAAGAAAAAGTGCAGACAATAGTTCACTTATGTTTATGTATGCTATCTTTCCAGATTTATTGCAGTAAATAAACAAGTCATTCAAATTTATATGAAATTTTTCAGATTATTGCAAAAAAGACTATTTAAGCAGGAAAGAACCATAAAAAACAGGACAGTTTTTATTGAGAGCAGGAGATCTGTTAGATCTGTAAGTGAAATATAAATACATCAATCCACCAGTGCCTAACCCATTCATATATTATATAGTAGGAAAACATATATTGGTGTTTGTAAATCAAAAATTTGGAAGCATAGAATTTCCGCAAGTTTTGCTGAATCACCGTCTTTTGTGTATCTCAGTTAAAAAATCAGGAATTCATACATCTTGGCAGTTTTGGCGATGGTTCTAATATAACCTTAAAAGAAGTGCTCATCATATAACACAATTTCATTTTTGTCGATAAGAAGGCAACAGCCCTTCCGAATGCTATCCAACTACAACAATGATGTTATCAAAAAAACAATAAAAATGCATCTAATATTTAAAATTCAAATTGTCTGTCTGTTTGTCTGTTACTTATGCACGGCCGGAGCGCTGTACCTATTGGCCATGTGGGGGCAAAAACAACATAGGCTGGGTCTGATATGATCTGAGGCCGTTTGAGGACGACAATTTGCCATGGAGGTAGTTAATGTCAAACTGAACCAATTGGTGCCAAATTTGGCATACAGGTGCAGTTTGGCCCTGGGCAGATCTTAGTCTTGGTCCTGATACGATTTGAGGCCGCGGATGTCATTTTTAAGGGTACTAATGCAAATATGGTCTGTTTACCTTCTGCAAACTTCTACCAATGTGTCATGGCTTTCTAGAAATTTCTACAATGTTCAACTACTTTCTGGAAATTTCCATCCCCCTATAAAAGCACCATTGCTTCTGAAACTGTTATCATTTTTAAATTAACTTTACACAGTGCAAGTCCTCACACTAAAGCTCCATAAACATACAGTTAAGTGATATATTTTCTTTATGGTTAGAGTCCCAATGCCTCCAAAAAAGACAAGTCTATCCTCATCCTCTGCCAGAGCCAGGCAGGCCAAACAAGCCAGACTAAATGAAACACCTCAACAACAAACAACCAGGCTTCGAGCTGAACAACAGTGCTAAGCAGCTGCCAGGCAGCAGGAAACAACTCATCAACAAGAAATTAGACTGAATGCTTGGCAGAGAAAACTTCTCCTAGGAAAATTTTCATGGGCTATTTCGGCATTCTCCTATCAACCAAGTCTGGATTACTCAAAAGACAAAAATATATCTATTGGACCTATTACAGCAAAGATCTGCTCACATTGAAATGCAATGAAGTATTCAGGTGAGTCTGCTGGAATTTGCTGTTCAAATGGCAAGGATAATCTACCCTCATTTTCAAAGCCTCCTGAACCCCTCCCAAGTTTGATTGAAAGTAAGAACACACAATCTAAACACTTTCTTGAAAGCATTCGCATATACAATGTATGCTTTCAAATGACTTCATTTGGGGCTACAAAAGAAGTTGTTGAGCCCGGATTCATGCCTACATTTAAAATCCAAGGGCAAGTATTCCACAAAATTGGTTCCATGCTCCCCTTACAAAATGAGCAACCTAAATTTGTTCAGATTTATTTTACGCCCAACTTGGAAGATCAAGCTAAGCAAAGGTTCATTAATGTCCAAGAGAACACAAAACTTCGCCCCAAGAACTGCTACACTGCCACAATGATTTAGTAAAAGGCACAAAATATACAATGGAAAAACACCATCTAATGATTACAAAGTTGTCATTCGACCAGACAAAGCTCCAGCTGGAGAGCATGAACAACGATTTAATGCACCCACTGCAAATGAAGAGGCTGTCCTTTTAGTAAACCAAGAACATGGCAAGCGAGATATAGTGCTTCATTACAGAGACAGAATTGTGGAAACACATAGGTGTTATGATGCTTTCCAATACTCCTTTATTTTCTGCTATGGTCAAGATGGGTATTCTATCAGTATTCCACCCACTGCAAATGAGGAGGCTGTCCTTTTAGTAAACCAAGAACATGGCAAGCGAGATATAGTGCTTCATTACAGGGACAGAATTGTGGAAACACATAGGTGTTATGATGCTTTCCAATACTCCTTAATTTTCTGCTATGGTCAAGATGGGTATTCTATCAGTATTCCACAGTATGATCCAACTTCAGAAATGTATCATCCAACCAAAAAGGTCAGTGCATCTGATTATTATGCATTTCATATTAAGGTTTGCCAACTTGCTGAACCAGTTCTTGGTTGACATGTATGCAAAAATTGAGTGTTGTACATTAAACTTAATCAAAAGAAACTTCAGGTGGAGTCATATGCTCACCCCAAAGATGCCATTGAAACAGATGGAAATGCAGCAGGGTTTGGACAATTAGTCATATTAAGATCTTCATTCACTGGCGGACCCAGATACATGCATGAGAGAACTCAAGATGCCATGACCTGTGTTAGGCACTATGGAAGACCAGATCTCTTCATCACATTTACCTGCAATCCGAATTGGCATGAAATCAAAGAGAAATTGTTTTTTAATCAAAAGCCACAAGATAGGCATGATATTGTTGCCAGGGTGTTCCTGTTAAAAGTTGTTAAACTAATGTACCTCATTACTAAAGCTCATGTATTTGGTCCAACACGTTACCATATGTATACAATTAAATCCAAAAAAGAGGATTACCTCATGTACACATCTTAAACTGGCTTAGAGAGAAAATTCATGCTAGTAAAATTGATTCATTTATTAGTGGAGAACTTCCAGATCCATCTGTAGATCCTGTTTTACAATATGTTGTTAAAACACAAATGGTTCATGGAACATGTGGACCACAAAATCCAAAATCTTCATGCATGTAGGATGGCAAGTGTACCAAACATTATCACAGAAGTTTCATTACAGAAACCTAAACTGCTGAAGATGGGTACTTTTGGTATAGGCGTAGAAAACCAGAATCTGGGGGCTAAAAAGCAGTTATTAAGACCCCAAAAGAAGAGATTCATGTTGAAAACAGGTGGATTGTACTGTCCTGTACTTTATTATCAAAACGTTTAAAAGCACACATCAATGTTGAGTTCTGCAAGTCTATTAAATATATTTGTATGTATGTTAGCAAAGGATCAGATATGGCTGTATTTGCATTGGAGGACTGCAAATGATGAAGTCAAAAGCTTCCAGATGGTAGAATACATGTGCATCAATGAAGCAGTTTGGAGAATTTTAAGTTTTCCAATTTATGAAAGGTTTCAACAGTCGTGCACCTTTCAGTTCACCTTGAAAATGGTCAACGTATTTATTTCACAAATCAAACTGCTCAAGAGAGGGCACAAACACCTAGAGACACAACATTAACAGCTTTCTTCCAATTGTGTCAAAGTGATGAGTTTGCAAGGACACTTTTTTTACCATCAAGTGCCAAAATACTTGACATGGAATGACAACTCNATGCCATGACCTGTGTTAGGCACTATGGAAGACCAAATCTCTTCATCACATTTACCTGCAATCCGAATTGGCATGAAATCAAAGAACAATTGTTTTTTAATCAAAAGCAACAAGATAGGCATGGTATTGTTGCCAGGGTGTTCCTGTTAAAAATTGTTTAACTAATGTACCTCATTACTAAAGCTCATGTATGCGGTCCAACACGTTACCATATGTATACAATTAAATGGCAAAAAAGAGGACTACCTCATGCACACATCTTAATCTGGCTTAGAGAGAAAAGTTTGCAAGGACACTTTTTTTATCATCAAGTGCCAAAATACTTGACATGGAATGACAACTCCAAAAAATGGACATGGCATTGACAATGATCAAATGTTGATGGTCACCCAGGCATGAAATCATCTGAAGCCATTGGTAGGGTATACACTGTTCACCCAAACAACAATGAATGCTACCTTCTGCGAATGCTACTGCATGTTGTAAAAGGTCCTTGCTGTTTCAAAGATTTACAAACTGTTAATGGACAACCATGTCAAACTTACAGAGAATCTTGCTTTAAAAGAGGTCTTCTTGAGGATGACCAATATTGGTACCAAGCACTTTCAGAGGCAGCTGTCAGCTGATCTCCATTTCAGCTATGAAGTCTCTTCTCAATTATGCTTCATATTTGCAGTATTTTTAATAATATAAATCTTTGGAATAAGTACAAAGAGGATTTAAGTGAAGACATTTTGCATAGATATCAAAGACAAAATGCTGACTTACCAGTTGTTGTGTCAAACATTATATTCAATGAAGCTTTAATTGTAATTGAAGACAAAATCATTGCTTTGGGTGGAAAAGAGCTGAAAACATTTGGATTGCCAATGCCAGAAAGACAAAATCAAAGCATATCAAGTGAAATATTGCGTGAGACCTCTTATAATACAAAATAATTGCGAAAATTTATTGATGAAAATGAACCTTGACTAAATTCTGATCAACACAATGCCTTCACTAAAGTAATGCAGAGTGTTCAGTCTGGTGCAGGTGACCTGTTCTTACTTGATGCCCTTGTGGAGGTACAGGTAAGACGTTTCTTATGAATTTACTTTTAGCAAAAGGTCAAAGCAGAAGACTAATTGCTTTGGCAGTTGCTTCCTCTGGCATTGCTGCAACACTTCTCACAAATGGTGAACAGCTCACTCAGTTTTCAAATTGCCACTGGTACTTGCTCAGACAGAGACGCAATATTTCCAAATGTAGTACCGCAGCAAAGATCCTGCAAGAATGTACTTTAATTGTGTGGGATAAGTGCACAACGTCTCATAGAGCTGCATTTCAAGCACTAAGAAGAACTTTGCAAGATTTTAGAAACAACAAAAGATTTATGAGGGGTGTCACTTTTCTTATGGCTGGAGATTTTAGACAAACCCTTCCTGTTGTTCTCAAGGGGACAAGGACAGATGAACTCAATGCATGCATAAAGACCTCACCAATCTGGAATTCAGTAAAAATGCTTAGTCTGGCCATTAACATGAGGGTACATTTGTTTGGGGATTCGGAGGCAGGAGGATTTGCTAAAACATTAGTTCAAATTGGAAATGGAGAAATTCTTCCTGATGTCACTGATGGTTGTATTTCACTTCCATGTGGTAATTTGCTAAAAACCATTGAAGACCTAGAGAGAAATGTATTTCCAAACCTTTCTCAAAATTACAAAAACCAAAACTGGCTCTATGAATGAGCCATTCTTTGCCATAAAAATGATGCCATTGATAAGATTAATGATGGTAAGAATCGTAAGAACATATACATCAGTTGATACAGCATTGGACAAAGACCAAGCAATTCATTACCCAGTGAAGTTTCTAAATTCTCTTCAGCCACCAGGCTTTCCTCCACACAATTTGAAACATAAAAAGGATCACCCATCACTCTTTTGCGAAACTTAGACCCACCAAAACTATACAATGGAACTCGACTAACAGTAAAAAATCTTCAACCTCATATTTTGGAGGCCACTATACTGACTGGGAACTACAAAGAAGAAGGAAGGTGTATTTATTCCAAGAATTCCTCTTATACCATCATATATGCCATTTGAATTTAAGAGATTACAATATCCTGTGAAAATAAGTTTTGCCATGACTATTAGCAAAGCCCAAGGCCAAATTTTAAAATTTGTTGGTCCTAGTCTTAAATCATCCTGCTTCTCTCATGGTCAACTTTATGTTGTTGCTCAAGAGTGGAAAATGGAAATAACCTCTATATATTTGCACCAAATAAGAGGACGAAGAACATTGTCTACAAAGAAGCTTTGAGACATTAGTCAAATTTTTTTTTCTATTGTCTTTCTTATTGTCAGAATTTTCTCGAATTTGTTTCATTTTGTCAGAATCTTCAAGAATGTATTGCCCATTTGTTAGAATACATTATTGATAATTCCCCAAATTTGAATCAATTTCATTTGCTTTACTCTTAGTTCAAATCATTTTCACACTTTAAACCTTTTCAACGCCAGGTATCTTGGCTAGTTTTATATAAAACGAAATGACTTTTATTTGTCGCTTAGTACAGTAAAATCTGAGAATTGTGGCCACTGAAGGGACTAAGGACAAAAGGACAAAGGTAAAAACGTAACAGGCCTATCATAGATGCAGTGTTGACCATTTAAGGGACATATAAACTCTTTAAATTCAATTAAATTATGAAATTTTGATTAAACGATAGCTTAACTTAATTAGGATGAACAAACTTCATTCAAGCAATGACTCATGAAAATTAGGTAAATTCAAATATATTAATCTATCGTCTGCTTAGGTTCCAACACAATACGTTTATTTCAGACAGTATCCATTGAAAACCATGTTTCTACCAGATAAGAATGAAGCCTGTAGGCAATGCCTTATAGCAGTTAGCTGTGAAGGGTAAAACTTTGAGCATAAGTATCGGGCAACTATTCTGAGCTGCGGAAGTGAGTACATTCAGCAAATAATTCATAAGCTGTTTCCTTGCTATAAAATTTCTTTTCGGTAATTTTCAGTTGAGGCCAGGTCTCTATACAACATTGCACACCAGCATTTGTGTTCACTTGGAATATCTACAACACCTGAACATCTAAGAGATTGGTTTGAATTACTACAGTGGGAGTATCCGCTTGTGTTTTTCAACAATAATATCTGATTTATTCAGATTTATATAACTTATGATAAGATTTTGTTTTTTCTCAAATTATTCATCATATAATAATTTATTAAAAGAAATCTGTTAAGTGTCAATAGTGCTATTTATTGCTCGTTTACTACATTGTAGATTCCCTCAATCTGCCGTTTAAATAAAACCTGTTAAATAAACGAAGTTTATGTCATTTAAACAAGCGGCTGATTTAAACAGCTTTAAAACGATTCATTTAAATTGTTAACACTGCATAGATGTAGGTGGTTTGAGTGGTTAGTTCAAACCACACAACCTTGTATGGCTACGTACCTAGCTGACGAACGCTAAGATAGATGATTTTAACAAATCTTAGTACTGCATAATAATGCTGCATTTCCCTACTGTGTGCATCATCGTGCCCGCGTCATCCACTATCAATCCTATCACATATAATAATAAAATAATCATTCAAATTATTGCTGATTTATTACGAATTATTGAAAAAGTAAATTTTGTTAATGTATATTGCCCATATTGTAAAGTTCGAATCCAGTAATCGTGACGAAAAAAGCGGCCGCAATTCGCAGGTTACAGGTTTCCTGAGAAATTTGATCATTTTCTATTTTTTATATATAAATTTTCAAAAGACTTTAAAAAGTGTCTGAGAATTTGCAGATGTTTGCATTCGTCAGGTACTGGCAAGTACAGGTTTTACAGTACTTAGTAAATCAATCATGGGTGCGAAAAAATGAAATTTTTGAAATTGTATTCAAGATTGTTTATAAAATTTGGCATATATCAAATACATTGGTTATAAAATCACGTGTTTTCTTCAATGTAAATTTTTGAACATAACTATGAACATAACCTTTAAGCATGAATTATGGATATTCAATGTATATAGCTAACAAGGACAATGAACCTACGGAAGTTATTTCAATGTTTTTGAATAAAAGCATAATGCCGCGCGCAAACTACTCAACCTTATGTGAAAGATTAACTTTAAAAAATTTTGAATTCCAATTGGATTTCATTTCGTTTATTGGTCTAGCAGGCAAACAAATCTTGACAAAAAATTCTTTTAAATTTACAAGTAAATATCATTAATAGTTTTCTATTTGAAATGATTTTTTTTTAAATTAAAGGCATCGTATTTTCAGCACACTGCCCATAATAAACAAACTTAAGAATAAAGAAGCAAACGCCAAAGCGAACATGCACAGAAACATTTCAAAAGCACCTAAAAATGCAAAAACATAACTCACTGCAAACGGGCAAATTATACGTCCAATGGAACCAGAACACGTAAAAAGTAATTGAAGAATGGCACTATGTGGAATAGACGTTGACATCATTGAGTACATGTATGAAATGGTGTAAATATTTGATCCAAGAATCAAACTCTCGCTTATTTGAACGAAAAAGAAATCAAACTCTGAGATCTGGTGTTGCGTTTTGCACCAATCGAATCTACATCCAACATTAGAATCGAATAAAGTTTCGTTTGAAGGAAACTGTACAATACGGTTGTTTGTTTGACCTAGAAGTCCACACGCTGTAAACACAAAAAACAACACTGCATTGCTCACTAATAAGAAATGGCATGGTAAATGTTTAATTATTGTAATGCTTACTAAATAACCTAATATTATCAATATGCAGCACACACTTCTTGCTATTCCACCATATAAAGTAGATTTTTTAAAGGTGTATGAGTATTCAGATTGCATCCACAGCACCGCAATGTCGTGTTCCATTGTTGTGAAAATCAAAAGCCAGCAGACATTGAGCATGATAAGGCATGTCCAGATGAGCGTCCTAACCCCGGGAATTTTCAGAATCTCTTCATCGGGGACACTCAATTTGCTTACGTTTGATACTGTGGAATTCTCTTTTGTATTTATACGATTTTGCTTTCCGCAATTTTTATCCAGATATTTTCTCACACCTATTAGCCCGACAAGTATTGAAACAACAGCAGAAAGTGCAAGAACGTAGCTTGGGATGGTGTCTTCATTAAAGAATTCGTTATCATCATTCAGTATTGCGAACCAGCTATATGAGTACAAATTTCCAAAAATGTATCCAAGAAGTTCAATGCCAGAAACTAACCCTAACATAAATGCTTTAGTATCATCAGAGTATATTGCTTTGCATGTATAATAGCGAATTGCAGCGATATTTCCACACCCGAAACCTCCGATAAATCTAAAAAAAATCTTCAAAGCAGATTTCACACCAGAACTTATCCAATTTACTCTGGAGTAGGACATGCCGTACCCCATAGCAGCAAATGCAATCAATAGTTCATAGAGGTATATAGGGAAAACTACCTTATATTGCAACGTGACAAAAGAGATAACAACTGCTCCACATATCTGACCAATGTCTGCGATCACAAAAAGAAGGATTTCTTCTGCATTCCTTGATAAGGTGGCATTATTCAGATACGCACTGTTAAAGTTTCTAATAATATATGAATTTGAGTAAGACAAAAATAAGCCATTGCATAGTAAGAGAAGACACAGAAAATATAGACCTCTTTGCACCGATAGTTCGCTTTCTACTCTTGGATTTCTTTCTTGAATTTCGAAATCATCGTTCTCATTTTTCATAATGGAAGGACAAATATTACATTGCCGAATTGAATTTATCAATATGCATAAACTCGTTTAAGTTTATCTTTATATTAACTTTTGAAAGAGTAAACAAGTCGTTGACAAATTATCTCAATTCTTGCATACCAAGTATTAATTGATTGCGGATGTAAGTTAAATAGTTTCCGTGTACCAGAAAATATACCCATTAAAGATATAGTTAATTAGATGCGGATGTTTGACACAGACGCAATTGTTTAGAAGTTAAACAGTTACTTCAAAGCAGTGTGGTGAGCGATTGTCTATTTAATATGCACAATGATGTTTTTCAGGGTAGTATAGCTGAGAGTTTCTAAAACATTAAGGTGTTAACTTTGTGAAATTTTATTTTCAGAGTGGTGGAAAAAACATTCCCAAATATTCAAGTGATGTCCACATCGTGTACTCAAGATCCTTCCCCTGTATTATATTTTGTTAATTCACTGCTCAAACTCATTTGTATAACATAGTTTTTTGTGTAATAGGTATAAGTTCGACAAGAACGATTTTGTGGACCATAAAAATTGAGTAGCAGTGAATAAGAATTAGCAGAAAAATATAATGCAGCCAAGAAAATATTATCTAATTTACAGAAACCCCGAACTAAATAATTGTTAGAATTGGTAAGTTGAAAATAATTTTTGGGTATTTGAAGAAGCTAGTCGTGCATACAACATACCAATATATTTATCAGTATAATCCAACGAAATATCGAAAAATATCGATATCACAATATTTCTTAAATATTGCGATACATCTATGTCACAATATTTCAAAAAAAATTTTCAAATTCAAATTTTTCAGATTTAAATTTCATTTTAACGACTAAAGGCAACAATGTCTCCTCCATCATCAAGCATTAAATGACTTAGGAGAATTTATTTCTGATAAAAGCGCTATTAAAAAAGACATCACGATGAATTAGTGCTAACTGCATCAAACTGATATTTTCCCGCTGTAAAAAATGTTAAAAATATATGGGAGTAGAAACCAAAAGATATTTTGATTATGAATAATTGACGAAAATTGCTGTATTCGTTGCGAATAGATAATCCTCACAATTTCGAGTTTGCAATTGAAAATTTTAAATTTCAAATTTTAATTTCTTTCTCTCTTTCTCTTTTCTATATATATATATATATATTTGAAAATTTTAAATTTCAAATTTTAATTTCTTTCTCTCTTTCTCTTTTCTATATATATATATATATATATA